>DWPV01000022.1:0-61593 GCA_018251915.1 Urbanus proteus proteus
CTTTTTTTAATTTTTTTAATTATATTAATTGTAAATTTTAATTTAATTTGAATAGTCTGCCAAAAGTTGTATTTATAAACTAATTTAGAAAGTTAAAAACATTATTTATTTATTAATAACGTTTTTAAAACACACACACACAGGTTCACCATTAACCTGTACTCCCAATATCAATTTTGGAGCATGATTTAGTCAATATTGAGTATGCTCCAAACCTCATTAACAGTATTCTGTGTATTTTATCTTATCTTTAAAGAAACCGGCTAATAAAAGATATCTTAGAAAATACAATGAAATGCGATTGAACAAAAAATTGATCTCCAAGCGACGGTAATCCTCAGTTCTTCTGTCGGAAAGATTAATAACTTCGTTTGAATGGACGTTTTATTGCAAAAAACGTTTTATCGACACGTATAAGGAGAGAATTAATCAAGTTGTCTATTTTGATTTCTCTAAGCCCAGTAGAAGCTAAGTGAAAGTGTAAGGAAATGGGAGGGAAATTATTTTAAAGAAAATAAACCAATAAATATTTCAGTTGTTGTTGTAGTCAGATATTCTACCAGAGAAGTAGGAAGGTAGCTAAGTGGTGTGCAAAGTTGAAGTTAAGAAACTTATCAAAGCTCAACTAATTAAGTGTGAGAGTAAGAAATGATGTACCTACACTAGTGAAGATTCTTGTCTCACATCCTTAACTGGCATCATCATATATGCCTTTAGGTGTTTTATTTTATCTTTAAAACAGTATTTATAACTAAATAAGGAAGCTAGATCTTAATCGATCTACAAAGTTAAGCAATGTCGGGCGCGGTCGGTAGATGGATGGGTAACCGCTAGTGGCGAAAATTTCATGCGCATTTCCGTTCTTCGGAGGGCACGGTAAGCTGTTGTTAAACCTTGTCGGAGGTCTTATGGGCGGTTTGAAAACATTCGACATGGGTTGTCCACCTAACCTACCTAACCCGTATCGCCTCTTCCACACGCATTGGAGCAGCATGGTAGAGTACGCTCCAAGCCTCTCTCAGTTGTGGGAGAAGACCCATGCCCAGCAGTGCGACAAAAAAGGGGTTGCGGCAAGGAAGCTTAGTAATTCGTATTATACGAGCAGTCTTATAGCATTACGTATTTATGTATGTAGTTACAGTTACATGCTAATTTACACATTAATATAAACTCAAGACAATTTTGGTTGTTTATTTTGTTCCTTTGCGTAGTATACGGATTCACTTTAGTATTTACGTAGACATACTTGTTTGCGAATTGTTGATTGGAATACTACAGTTCGACATCTAGTCTTGGATTGTCAGAATGTGCGGTACCAATTCAATCGATCAATTCGCTAGACAGGAGAGATCTCTTAATTGAATACAGATGCTGTTGTTTTAGACCGAAAACAGTAAAAAGATTGTGGTGTTATTATTGAGACTGTTGTTTATAAAACTGTTGTTTTTCGGAAGAACTACGTTTAATACTAAATTCATATGTACAGACAAATACATACGATTCATATGTTCTTAAGGTTTGCAAAGATTTATTGATGCCTTTACGTTAGGTATACATATTTGACGATCCGCGTGGCGGTAAGGCAAGGCTGACACGCAATGGGTCCCGGGTTCGATTCCCGGCCAGACGGACATCTGAATTATGAATTTAGATTTCTGTTCTGGGTCTGGGTGTTTGTGTATTCGTGTAAATGTATGTTCGTGGCACCCATAACACAAGAGAAATCCTAGTGTAGGGCTATGAGTGTAGAAAGCGTTTTAAGTTTAAGTTTACATTGCTATCTATGTTACAGAAGGAGTCAAAATAATATAAATAAAATAATAATATGTATAAAAGGTTATAACCTTAAGAACATGTTATTATGTATTGAACATAATATTAAATGTATGTGAGAAGGTGACGGTACCTTAACGTTAAATATCGGAACTCAAGTTGTTTATATATTTTTATAAACAAGTATATTATATTTAACGTACCTATATTTCAACTCACATGTCAATACTACGTATGCATAATATTGAACGCAATCAACAGTTTGATTCAGTATTCAGTATTGGATTGTCCCAAACAGATACCGTATCACTTGTTGTCTACGGAGTGGGATACTGCAATCAATCGCTACAATACCTGAGCATCGGACCAGACCGAATTTACGCGTGAATCATGCCGTTCTGCAGAATGTACATCAATCGAATAACTTTGTTAGCATGATTGCGCTTCACGTGTGTAACGTGTCTAATCTAACGCCGCATCGTGAGTCAAGTTCAAAATGAAATCTATACAAATAAATAACATTGATCTGTTTGTGATTTCAAAATAACATTTTTTTACTCAATGCATATGAAAGTATACACGATACTTAGGTATAACGAAAATGCATTTTTTTGTCTGTCTGTCTATCTGTGTGTCTGTCTGTCTGAAAACGGACCTCAGGAGACTAATAGATGAATAGATTAAGAAATAGATGTAGGTATACTTTTTTCGGTCGGATAAAAAAATAGTCTTATAATTTGCAAATTACATTTTAAAACCATTCATATGTATGTAAAAGCATTTACTGTTGCAGTATATTTACGAGACGTCCAATCACATGTGATACGAATTATACTCAATTTCAAAGACAGTTTGGATTCGGATGAGACGATACTATTTAGAAGGGAGATAAAGCATTTTGTACACTGTCAATGTCTGAGCGAAGAAGTTGTCTAGATTTTTAGATTCAAGATATTTATCTTTTTGTGTTATTTTTGAATCAGTTGTAATAAATCGTAAAAAAATGAAACACAAAACACACAAAATGAAATTTACAAGAGTACCTATGTTTTCAATATAGCAGCACTCTTATTCTGTTATATCTATCATTTAAAATTAACAAATTTAACAATGGATTATGCTATTCGAGTGGTTTTAATTATACCATAATCACAAAATTTCCAAATTTAGTACTTGTGTGTAAAGGGCCACTGAACGATTACAGAATCGTAAGTGCAAACAGATCAAATAGAGAGATAATATTCACTAGAGAGTTACTAGTGATTTTTATAAAGGATACAATGAAAAACTAATTAGCATCACTGAAAAGTTTAAACCATGATACGCTCATAAGAACCAAGGGAAAAGTGAATTAACGATTGAAATCAAAAGATGTGTTTTTAAGACATCTTAACTTAGCACCGTTTGATCGTCTATCGTTGTTGGTAAGACATTAGAATAGCCTATAAAATGGGAATCACTCGTCAAGGCACCGAATAAATGTACGCAGCGACATTGACAAATCCTAGGTACTCTAGATGAAACGTGGATTTCAATAAAATAAAACAACTGCCACCTCGAAATTGCGTCTGGCTGGGTACAACATTTCTCACTGTGTTTTAGAGTTCCGTGCCCTTAGGGTAAAAATGGGATCTTATTACTAGACCCTAAGGGTAAACTGGGATCTCATTACTAGACCCTAAGGGTAAAAATGGGGTCTTATTACTAAGTTTCCTCTGTCTGTCTGTCACACAGCTCTATCTCTTGAACTCCTGTTATAAGGCAGAAATAGGCGTGGCGTGTGGTGTCGAACTTCATAGAGACATACCACCTTTCAATTGATAGAAACATGAATATTGTACGAAGTGTGTCTGTGTAGGGCCGTAACAACATAATGTGCTGATATGATAAAATAGAAATGATTTCTTTACCTCCAAACAAAAACTGTTATTTTTCGGCGTTTTCAGTTAATTTTCTCGCACGGAACCCTCCGAGGTGCCAATTATCTGAAATCCTAACTGCGAGCTTCTTAAACCCTAGGGATCTACATATCCACTCTAAGGACAAATCAATCAATGGCGAAAGTAACAGTTTTCTAAGTGAAAATGAACGATGACAGAACCAGGGACGTATTTCCGCTGAAAATTGAATTTTATTTTTAGGGAAAAAATATCTCACCAAAAATATTTTTATGTAAAATTTTGTCAAGATGACACCATATGGCTTACATTATCACATAGTTATTAAATCAACCTTCTAACTCTTCCAGCTTTTTAAACACCTTAGCTTAGCGTTTCGTTATTACAAAAATCTATCAGAAAGGTAATAAATACTAAATAAATTTTCTTCATGAAAGAAAAAGACATCTGGAATTGGTACATGAGTTAATCGAGATGACTACTAGTATGAACAGCTGTGTTACTTAACTTCAGTACTTTTCAGTCATTGTAAAGTCTGCTTTTCGGGTAGTATTTTTTTTTTTGTAAAACTTCCTAAACATGCCTCGTCAATTGTTAACAACCAATAAAAAAGTAGGTTTCTTAGTGGTAATAATACGATTAGGTACAGAATTCTCTGTGTTTATTTGGCTACAGCGGTTCCTATACTAATCGGATCTTATGTTAATTTCTCTTCTTGCTTTCTATTCCGTGTTTTTAATTTATGCTCATGTGACGGTAATGAAACGTTTTAAATGTTAAATAATAATTATGTTAATCTCTATAAACAGACCAATAGAAAAGAAAATATGATTATCTTAGGGATAGCTTTAAAAAATAATTAACAAAATTTAAAATCGGCTTCATTAGACGTAATTTGGTATGAAATTTCAGAATAAAATATAATTATATCTGCTTTGAGCTACGTAAAAGTGTCTTTATTAAAAAGGGTTATTTAAATATCGCGTGAACGTTATCACTTGAGATAATTAATTTGGTGTTTTTAAAAACATGTCTTTGTTGATTAAATCTAACTTTATTTTCATACAATATCGAAGCTTAATTCGATAAAAAATTGCAAAATGTACTAATCTGTATTCATTCTATAAAAGACTGCGCGTGCGAAGTCGCGGGAAACAACTAGCACTCAATAACTTTCATCATTATTTCTAATCACTGTTTAAAATGTACAAATGTAACAAGAACTCAACAATATTTTACATCTCATTCATTATAATATACAGTTCATTAATCCTAGTTTCAAAGTGCCATTTTAAAATATTCTTTTCAATATGGACGCTCTCGTTGTCTCCCGAAATTGATTTTTACTGTCAATACGTCAATGACTTTATTCCTCCCTACTTCACTTTTATCTTCTCTTTTATTCCGATTGTATAAAATATTTTAAATATTTCATCCCACTTTCTAATGTTTTGCTTAATTTTATTCGTATATTGTGATTAACTACGACCTATGACGTAATGAGTTTCGGGTTCGAACCTGGTTAGACAGATGTGTAATTTTTTTTTGTGTGTTCATGGTACGACGACACAGGAGAAAATCCTAGTGTGATAGTAGTATACCAGATTATTATTATATTAACTCAATATCTTAACTATTTAGAATTTCTTATAAGGTTTTCTATGAGTAAATTATCCTTAGATTTTTTTTATATTATTGAAGTAGCATAAATGTATTACCCCTGAGAACTAAGTTAGAGCGTGATGAATCAAAAGTGATAGTAAATGTTTCTTGGATTTATTCGACTTAAGATTCCAGGTTGAGCAGCCGAATATAACCATAGGGCTATCACCGTTCATTTACGTTTTCTCAAAGGTTTGAAATTGCTCTTTTCACCATTATAGCGACTCCAATTTGGTAGCATAGTTCATAAATATAATTCGTATTATGTAAATCGAGGGACGATTGAAGGTGCGATACATTTGTATCACAATTTGTCGCACAATTTATTCAAATCCTGATACCAATCTTACGGTTGGGTCCATTCTTGAATTTACTATAGATTGTGGTTTAATATTAATTACTTAAACGATTGCCACATATTTTGGTTATTTTAGCGACAAAAAGCGATAATTAAAAACAAAAACAATTACACAGTATAAAATAAAAAAAAAATATCACGCAGTTGTCTATGGTAATCGGTTAAGCAGCTTGAAGCGTTCACTCGTCATTCACCTCCTGGCTTCATCATCAGATCAACTCGAAGATGTCAAAATATTGTATTGTCATCCAAGCTATTTTTATATTGTTGTTCAAACAATATATCTATGCAAAGTTTCAATGCAACAATAAGAAGGTTAAAATTGACTTCCATGATTTCATTAAAACATTGTTAATTAGCTGCAAGCAGAGCATGTAAAAACATTAAATGTTGCAGTAATATTTTTTTACAATCGCGTTTTGAACATATTTAGGTACTAATAAAACGTTCAAGGTTAGCTAAACAACTCAAAACGTGTTAACATCCTTCTAACCATAAAGTTCTCGATCTAAGACGTTAACGGGAATACTTCAACTCGTTTCGTTTCGATCGTTTCGACGTCGTTTCAACAAACATCACGGAGTTACGGCTGGCCAATTTCAGACAGAGCAAGGGCTGCTGTTAATGTCTTGTCTAAATGTCTAAAAGGACTCAAGCAATGTTTTAAGGTACCTATAGTTCGAGAATCTGAATCTTCAATTGATAGAAACAACAAACACAAAAAAAATTAGGTTGGGTTAGGTTAGGTTAGCTTAGTTAAATTTCGTCCCATTACTAGGTACGATTCCTTTTTTTTGTTATTAATTGATATTTTTAGCTTTTTAAAGTAAGTAATTAATAAATTTATATATTGTAAACAAAACAAGCAAAAAATTAAAATTAGACAAGTACACATTTCCTATTTTTATAGAATAAAATGATTCATGTCATTCCCTTGTTTTCATGTTCGAAATCTTTGATAAATAATTGAAAAAAGGGAAATAACAATAAGTGCTTGATTTTTTTTTTATTTACGTATATCATAATTCCATGCAATATTACCAGAAAAGCTCTCATTGTACGTACCAAAAACAAACTCATTCCTGCCTAATACCCAATATGTTCCCGTTGAACATCAGTAATAATTCGCAATTTTGCGGCGAGTCCGCAATCGCGCGCGTCACGATATTGGCAATTCATGCGCGGATGGTACGCTGAAAAACACCCAACTCTTTAAGGGTGTATTACATATTTGTATAAGCGCTGATAGCCTCGTGGTTTGAAACGCAGTCACGCAATCTAGGGGTCCAAGGTTCTAATCCCGAGCATGCAACTTTGCTTTTTCGAAGTTACGTGCGTATTTGAAATTTATGAACACTTAAAGTAAGTGTTTACTAGTGTTAAACTTAGAGTGAAATTATGGAAGAAATTTACATGACTGAAAGTTCTTAAAGGTGTATGAAGACTACCGATCCGCACTATAGCTAGCTTGAAACTAGCTTAAAGTACTATGGCTTAAACCCTCTCATTCAGAGACACCGATGCACCGCTGTGGGACAGTAGGCTTTTTGATAATATACAGAAAAAAAAACAAAATCAAAATATATTGGCTTAATAACAAAGTTTCAACCCATAAAAGCAACAAAAAGTTGTCTTTCCAATATTTCACTCAGACAATAACCAAATAAAGTGTACACCAGCCTTATAGCCAGAAGCGAAATCTGATAAGTGAAATGTGTTCGGCCAACCGGCCCGGATCGCAAAAACTACAGTTCTGCCTCATGCGTCTGATTTTCTGAGAAATTTTCACATATTTTGTAAGCATGTCAACTCAAGCATGATTTTTATTTTTTTACTAGCTGATCCCCGCGGTTTCACCTGCATTTGAAAAGTAAATTAACAAACATGTCGCGAGATTGACACGGCGATAAAACAAAAAAATGTATCGCACGGGAACCGCACATTTTCTCGGGATAAAAAGTATATGTTATGTATATGTTATGTATATGTCGGGATAAAAGTATAGCCTATATGTTATTCCAGACTACATGTCCGCATCAAATCTATATCTCCAAGTCTATGTCTGCACCAAATTTTATCCAGACTACATGGTATAAAACGAAGTCGCTTTCTCTGTCCCTATATCCCTATGTACGCTTAAATCTTTAAAACGGCGCAACGGATTTTGATGCGGCTTTTTAAATAGATAGAGTTATCGAAGAGGAAAGTTTATATGTATAATAACATCAGTTTTTTCATTATCAGTATTAGCATTGTACCCGTGCGAAGCTGGGGCGGGTCGCTAGTACACAAATATTTTCATATTATGCACGCGGGAACTTCTAAAACATTCAAACTAATATTACTACAGTAATCGACCAGTAGACGAAAATAAATACTGAAAATAAGTTATTTTTATGTGTCGTCCCAGGTTAAATGTATTACATTACAGAATTATTTTAATACTATTGCTAGTCTTTATTTATACTTAAGATAAAAGTCTGTTATTTATCCCGAATTTAAGCCGAAAATCAATCAGGGAAATCTAATCTCAATCTGAATCTGACAATTCGAATTGCCCGTTATATATTGTATCCTAGATGGAGCACTCGCAATTTAGTAAAAGCATTAGCAACTCTTATTTTAATATCTCTTATCTTAGTAACGTTATTTGTATTTCTTTAATTAATACATTGATTTATGTTATATCAACGACGCAATTAACGCTTATAAAATGTCTCATACACTTTAAAATTCATTCATTTATAAACTTAGCTAAGATAGTTTTTGTCTAAGATAGATAATCATTATTTTTCTTACCCCCGATAGTTAATATCACGTTAGATTAAATGCGTAATCCATTTAGATAGGCGTAATTTTTCAGACTCAAATAAGGTCTCCGGGCCTTCGTCGATAGGATCTTAAAGAGGGTCAGAGGCTTAGGCCTACAATTGTGACAATAAATATACCAGTGACCTTTAGTCAGCATTATTTCAGCGGCTAAAGGCAAATTCTGGAGCGCAACTTTTGTAACAAAAGAATAATAAGGGTTCAATCGAGAGGTTCAAATGGTAAGGAATCAATGGACAGACTTTATGGAATTCTTATAAAGATCACATTGAGAATATACTTCTCATATTCTTATTTAGGAAAGTTAAAGTAATACTGTAGCTATTATCGCATTAGTAGTTAAGTCAGGTTCATTGTTATTAGTTAAACAGTCCAAGGGACATAATTAGTAAGGAACTTTCGTTCTAGTCAAAAACAAAGATTGCTCTACGAGTAACTTTAAATTCCTATAGTATAATGTATGTAAGAATAGCATATCAGTAGTACTGGCATAAACTGCACATTTTAAAATAAAAAAAGTTACAAAGCGGCAGTATATTTTTTTCGAGTTTTAAGTTTGAAATCAATCACACAATTTCGAAACAAAAATACAAACTAATAGAACGTAAAATAATAAATAAAATGCCTCTATTCTACAATGTTAGGCACATTAAATTGAAGAAATTTGTCTGGCTTTGTAACATAAATATTTGTTGAAGAGGCTTTTTGCATTACACTTCTAAAAAGATTCCACCTATCCTTATTTATTGTAGCAATAAAACTAGGATAATCTATGGAATTCTTTGTAACAACTCTTTATCTCGGAGGGTTTACAGTAACGACGTCTTTACACAGTTTTATGACATATTATTTATCACTGTAAAAACTGTCATGCTCCTAATTCTTTGAAAATTCTACTTCGCACTTACAACTTCGTCTATTTATGTATGAAATCGTTTGTGTATTTCAAGTACGTATTTTTTGTTTAAATACATTACTCCAATTACAGATTTAATTGTACCTAGGTATAGAAATATTGCCTTAACATTTTAATATTAGCTCGAGTTCATTACATAATACAAAATTTATAAATATTTACTATATTGCCTACCACGAATTGTCCATTCACCCAGAATTGACTTTTAAAAAAGGCATCAGGCATATAAGTGATCCCTTTTGTTACTTTTATTTTGTAAAAGTAGAATAAAAAATATTGGTATGCACGAATATGACACTTAGCTTACAAATTTTTAGTTTACATGACAATGATATAATATTATTAAGCTAGTCTGAGGAGGGATCGGGCTGTAGGCAATATGTCTCACCTAAAAAGATGATTGCGTGATTAGTTTCTTTTTAATTTAGTCTTTCTAATTTTACTAACGCTACTTTATCCACGTAGTGTGTTAATAAATCCGCACATTTGTGCGAATTTATTTACACACCAATATTTTTTAATTCCAATACCTTGGCCTATAACTTGGCCGATACACTACCGGGCCCCTGATACTAAAAAACGATGAACGTTAGGTGTTGTTTAATCTTACGGCTAATTTACTCTAAATTTCCGTTCACTTCACGTAACATTTTTTTAATAACTTCATAATTGGTCTTTCGTTATTGAAACGATTTGCAACTAAACTCGGCTCTGGCGTTCTGCCATGTGCCATAAAACGAAATCTGAACAATTAAATTTTACTGGCTACGAAAATGGGTGCATAGGCGAAAGTTTGTGTGGAATGAAAGCAATTATTTTCTATTACGAAGGAACTTGAGATTTTAAACTCCATAGAAACAATTTGAGGTAATAAAATTTTAAGCTCAATTATTTTTAAATATAATTTGTAACGTAAATGATTTCGTTACAAAGAAGAAATATGAATAACGTATATTTATTCTCGGCTCTTATAAGCTTGAATCGGCTTGGCTTATATAGGTATTTGTAGTCAATATAATTAAAAAAAAGTTGTAAATATAATTTTAAAAAAGCAAAAAATATATATAAAAATATAAATGATTATGCATAATATTCTATTTAAATTTAATGAATTTTCTATTGCTTCTCTTACGATATAATGATGAATTGTCACACACAATGTGGAATTTTATTAAACTTTATCCTCCATATGATTTAATCAGAATATAAACAGGCAAGGACGAACAAATAAAACTTACCCATGAAAATAGCAAAGGAACCGTCTTTATTAAAAATATGCATCTCACTTTCACCCACGTTTATATACTCGTAGCGTCGCGTGAAATTGTTATGACGTAATGGTACATAGCCTTTCTCATTAAATTGAGTACAGCAATAAAAATATATGTCAGTTTGACTATTTACCCAACCATTAGATTATTTTACTTTTATAATAGTATAATGTACGTAACTTTTTCGTTGATTCTGGGGCTCCGTCAAAAATTTCGCTTTTTAAAAGGGCTCCGCCATCAAAAAAGTTTGAGAACCACTGCACTAGATAATCACTCTAGTATTAATTTCACAATATATATGTAGTTAAGTTTCTTCTTATATTATTTATTTTAATTCAGTAATTTTGAATTTAACCAACATTAATCATTTTATTTGCATAATTTAGAAAACTCTACAATAAAAATTACGTCAACCCATTTTTGTATGCTATAAGTTTTCATTACTTGTTTTAATAATGGTAAGTACGTTTTATTTGAAATATATTAATATTATATCGGCAGATAATATGATTTTTCCGAAAAGGTATCACTTCCACATTATTTCTAATGTTCTCCGTGGAAAGGTATACATATCAGCTGATTTTCATACTAGGCAACAATCACGGTCCTCATCTAGCATCGCTTCCTAACACAATTACTTCACACAAATTCCCTAATTCCCATTCCCTAGTTCCCATTTATTAGTAATCACTAGATTCGTTACATTGAATAGCATCTAGAGATCATTCAATATTCTCCGCGGTCAGAATATTGACGTAATTAGGATCATAGCATAACGAGGGTTACCGACTTTCTTAATATCCTTGGGGAGAGCTCTGCTCATTAGAAGAGGTTTTACTCGGTCGAATAATTCTGTATTCTCGGCACACCTCACGCATGTAACGTTTACTATGTTCTCCTAATATTCTTATATCATGTACATTTTTGTAACAGAAATAGTAAATTAGCAATGATAACGACAATAATAGCCTAATGGTTGAAACTTGGCTTTTCAATCGAGGGGTTCGAGGCTCCAATCAAATCCCAGGCACCTCTGATTTATGTAAATATTGGAGATTAATTATTATCACTTGTTTTAATGATAAAGGAAAGCATCGTGAGAAAATCTACACACCTCAGAGTTCTTAAAAAGTTCTTGAAGGTGTGTAAAGTCTACCAATTCGCACTTAGCCAGCCCCGTGAACTAAGGCCTAAATACCTCTCAAAGTGAAGCCCTGTGCCCAGCAGTATGACAATAATGCGTTGATGACGCCGAAATGGTAATCACAGATGCTATCCTTGAGCACTTAAGTTGCAGCTCCTCCGATAAGTATTACATCTTACAAACAAAAAGAAACAGTAAGGTAAGTACCATTTCTGACTTACTAGTAAACCAGAAATAGGTGTAGCGATTGTGATTTCTCACCATCATGACATCTTACTCTGAGCAGATCCCTAGTGCCCGTTAGCACTAGGGATCTGCTCAGAGTAAGATGGTCACAGTTCACCATGCTGACGAAATACAGATTGGCAAAGTTTAGATGGCTTTGAGAACTTTTATTGATCTTAAGCATATAGGTTTTATAGCGATCTTATTATTTACCATTAAATGTAGTAAATAATTATTTAATCACTTATCCACACTTTTTACATTTATCAGCCTAAAACCTACAAATACCAAAGTTCATTATGATAAGTAGCTACTTTAAAATTCCATTCACAGATAGCAGGACCAAGATTATTTACCGTCTTTCAGTTCCATTATTAGACTTAGCATAAAATTATCACATTATAAATTTAATGGGTACTTACAGGGACTTGCCCAGATGTTCTCAAACTTGTTTCGTCCCCTCTCAAAATTTTATTTTTCCGCTCTTTAAAAATATACTGGCGAAAGAAAGATACTTCTATAAAAATGATAGCACTTTGAGAAAAAAATCCCCGAGTTTCTGACCTATTACCCTCTAACCTGCTTCAATGTCGTTTACCGTCCCGCAGTAAGTGTACAGCGCTTACAAGAGGTATTATCAAATACTTTGAGAAGCACTGGGCTAGTCTGTAGCTCTCAGGTATTTTGTGATATAACAGTTCTAGTTTATATTTAGGGATTACTTTATTGCGTCGTTTTATAAAAATATACATTTAGATATTATGTTTGTAATTGTCTACAATCTGCTGCTAATAATGCAAGGTTTATGTAGTTAATATTTTCTCGTGAAAATACTTATACTTTTTCCATTTTTGTAAAAATTAAGTCCGTTTACTGCGTTCCGAAAAAGGGAAGTTCTAACAAAAGTTGAGAAAGTAATGTGTACATTTATAAATTAATTATGGACTGTATAATCCCAATTTGAATTTCATTTACGTATTTAACAATTGTTATAAATTAAATTAAACATTAGTTAGCACATTAATTTTGGATTGTAAAATTCAGATTTTTTAAAGGAAACATAAATATTTTTATGATGCAATATCAAATTCAGAGCACTAAAGAGATTTAGAACTATTACGTAAAATCTGAGTATTTCATATTATATGAGCTGCAAAGTTAGCGAGATTCCTCTAAGAAATATTTAACACAATTTCACACAATTTCAGCGGGAAGTTTCTTAGAACAGAGCGAGGGATACTTAAAAGATCTACTTAAAAGTCCATAATTTTATATCACGATATATCTTGTAAGTAACTTGAAGAATTTTTAAAATAGATGGCTGTATCAAACGAGGATACAGTCCACCTGGTAGGTGGTTATTGCCGCCTAAGGAGAAATGTACTCAACTTCATGTATACAAATAAATAAAATTGAAGTGTCTGTTTGTGATTTCAAAATAACATTTTTTACTCAATGCATACGAAAATATACACGATACCTATAACGAAAATACAATTAAATAAAATTGTGTCTGTATGTCTGTCTTTTTGGCTTAATCTTCTAAACGGCTGGACTGATTTTGACGGGATTTTCACTGAAAGATAGCTGAAGGTCTAAGGCGTAACATAGGCTACATTAAATTTTGAAAAATCTAATGGCGCGCGCACCATGCGCATGCGCGAGCCTTCGCGGGAGAGCGAGAAGACATTTGTGTTTAAATATATACCTATTCTTTTTAATTTTTAAACGCGGGTGAAGTCGCGGGTATCAGCTAGTAGTATATATATCATTAACACCTTAGTACTACAGTCCTCCCAGGACCTCCCGGGACGAACCATAATAGTATAATCAACTTAAAAATATAACCTAAAAATTCGCGAGAGTCCTTTAAGACATATTTAACACTTACCAGCTTGAAGTTTCCAAGAATAGTAGAGCAAAGGATTGTCATAAAATCTACTTAAAAGTCCATAATTTTATATTTCGTAGTATCTTGTCTATAAGCTATTCTGATAGACATTTCTGAAGGAGCTATTATCTAGGTCTTGCAATATGAAACTTTAATAAGATAATTATCTAACAATTTTAATTTTAAAAATTTAAAAATATATATTTTAAGAGAGTTTAAGAGAACTTTTCCCAAAGTGATATGCTTAACTTACAATATCAGAATTTGAAACTAAAGCTAAAGCTGAATTTTATGAAATCAAATATATGAATTGAAATAAATAAGTTTTAAAAATTACAAAAAATGTTGTCCCAAAAGATATTAACACTTTTTAATTTAGAAGTATTTCGTATGCATTATACGATTTTTTTAGCATAACCTTTACTTAATTTGGAAAAGAAATGTAAAAAGAGAAAATGTTAAGTAAAGTATAAACACATTGCATTAAATTATCAAGCACTCCTCGTAAAGTTATAAACATTCACTTTACATTATCGATATTTGTCATTAATTCATGAAACTTTCACTTTACATTATCATTATTTGTCATTAATTCATAAAGCTATCTATGTAGATATATAATGTTAAACATCCTATAACCCTCATGTTATTATCATATTCCATGAAACAAGCCAGAGCCTACATCCGTCCTTCATATATAAATACTCATATGCTGAAAGGTTAACCGCTTCCCTACGTGAACATTTTTTGTATCGACTCTTCTAGACAATATTTGCGTCGGCGTAGAGAATGATAGAGCATATTCCTACCCGGCAATACTCATATTCTTTGTATTAGGGTTGGCGAATATGACGGTATTATTGAACTATGCTTGAACTATAATACTCCAGTACCGAGGAGCTTCTGCTAAATTTGGATTGAGATTATAAATAAACTAAAATAAAACAGTTCAGTGTCTTAATTTTTGTTGTCTTATTTCCTTTCTTGTTTGGTAGTTTGTGTGGCAGTTCGTCAATACTACCCGTATTGATTCATAAAAAATGCAAACATGAAGATTGATATGCATTTTCAGATTTTAGATTTCTTTTGTACCTATTTGTATTTTTATAGGTCTTTAAAATTACCAAACATTAGCTAGGAACTTATCTGTGAGCAACCTTTGATAGAATTCTAATCCTATCTTAAGTTACCATGAGCAAAAACGGTCACCAAGTACATTCTTTTTGTAACTTGAGAGTAGCGAACGAGCTCGCAGTCTACCTGATGGTAATTTGCCACTGCCGCTATGATCACGGTCATACCTGGGGTTGACCACAGATGCGTTGCTACCCCTGAGGACTGAGATGGAAGGCCTCGGATAAGTCTGTCTCCCTGACCATACATAGCTACTTCATTTTCAAAAAAAATGTTGCTACTCATAACCCTACTGCCTCATCTATATCCATACACGGAGATCTTATTTGTCGTGAGTGTGGGATACTAAACAATGCGTAAATCGCAAATGACATAGTTTCTTCTGACTCAGCGATATTGTGTTCTTAGTTTTTGTTTGGGCCAAACGTTTAGTTTTTGCTTCAACAAAAACTATTCACTGGTGTATACTTTTTTCTTACCGGCTCTCCCAAATTAATATCTTAAGTAAATGGCTCAAAAACTACATAATTACGCTGTTAAGACAGGCAGTGTATTTATATAGTTTTGAGTAAGAGCCCTGACTATTTTAGTTGTATTTTTCAAGTTTTACTAGTTACTTTTTTCTTAGAATTCTCCACTCCGAAGTTGAAAACTAAGTTTCCAGTTTACTTAAACTTTAGAAAAGCGTATCTAAACTAATGACTTACTTTAGTAAAAAAGTACATTTTAAAATTAGTAGACCTCTAACTTATTTTAAAATAAATCTAGGGTTTTCGTGCAATACTATTTTCATTCCTCGTCTATATTTTTCAATAAACTCATGATGTTTTTTTTTTTCTTTTTAAAAAATTTAATAACAATTCTTTTCAAATTTTATACATACCTACTATTCTTTCTACTTCTACTATTCTTTCTTTACTACTTTTATGTTGCTAATAGCTTCTAGATAGATGACGCTTTTGACACATAGCCCCACAGTAGGATTTTCTCCTGTGTCGTGGGTACCATGGACACACAAAGACAAATACACATGATGAACAACCTGACTGATGAACAAACTAACATTTAAGTTTTTTGGTATTTAGGGCCAGTACCCTAAAATGAGACGAGGATAAGCTTAATTATAGTTTATGTTTGATACGTTTAAACTTACACAATATCTTTAGTGGAACGTTGTAAGGCGACGAAGTTTTAATGCCTTAAGCTTGTAACTAAACGTCTGTGGACATGAAACGTGAGCGCGATGAATACTTGGCTAAAAGCCATTTAATTTTTAATGATCGAAGAAGCAAACGAGCATGCAGTCCACCTGATCGTAAGTCGCCACTGCCACCCATGGACATTTTTAATCAACCCCGGTTAAGATCAGGACCTTGATTTTGAGGTTGACCACAGATGCGTTGCTACCCTTGAGGATTGAGTTGGTGTTGGATAAGTATGTTTGACTGAGTGTATATTTTCCCATAAGTGATCTTTAGAGTATACATCGCTGCTCAGGCCTGGATTGGTTGAGGATGGTACGGGTTGGAGAGGACCCAAGTCAGATGTTTTGAAACTGAAAATAAGACCTCCGTTGAATCTTAACAATGACTACCCAATGACAACAACCGAGACCGTATGCCCGCTATCCTACCTTCTAATGCTTTACTATCACCGATCTACTACTCTTTACTATCGATCACCTATACTTACTTACAATGAAAACAATGTTTTAGATTTTCCAATAAACCAATAAATTACCAAAAAGCTTGTAAAATAATCTGTATAAAAAGTACCTTTCAAAACTTAGAAAGCACTTACTTTTTCCCGATCTGTCTCTCTGTCTGTCCAATTTGTTCAACTGTCTATCTAGATTATTTTAAAAACAATATCTAAAAGACAAAACATGTTTCTCGTTGAAATACCAAATTCATGTTAATTTATGAGGAATACTTAGCACACCCATTATTCATGTTAAATGTCTACCAAATGTTTTAACATTAACTTGCATGTTAAGCTTTTGCTTGCATAAGCAAATGTGCTATGAAATAATTTGCAATTTAGTCCAAAGTACGGAACAGGGATGTTTTGGAGCTCCGTAACCGTAACCAAAACTATCGGATATCCGAAATAAAAAACTAACCAAAACCGTAACCGAATCCGATATAAAAGTTTTGGATAATTTTGGATAGGGGAGGAATTTAAATATAATACATAATGATAGGTTTTCACCCGGCCTAGCCGACATAGTAACCGTATACGTTCGTAAAATTCAAATAAAGCACATCATTACTTCATTGTACATTATTTTTCTTTTACTATCCCTTGAAAATCATATATCCGTAACCGAAACTATCCGAAACTATCGGATAATCCGAAATAATTTCATATCCGTAACCGAATTCGAAACCGATATAATTTTTTTCACATATACGTATCCATATCCAGATCCGAAATTTTTTATCCATAACATCCCTACACAAGATGCTTTCTTAAAAGACGCTTTCTGCACACATAGCCACACAGTAGGATTATGTCCTGTGTCGTGGGTGCCATGGACACACAAAGACGAATACACAAACACCCAGACCCAGAATAGAAATCTAAACTCATCATTCAGATATCTGTCTAGCCAGGAATTGAACCCGGGACCCTCCGCGCGTCAGACCGGTATATTAACCGCTCCGCCACGGGGCTATTCACACAACACTTAAAATATTTTTGATAGATCTAAACAAAATTAGGCCAGTACGTTATGCTATTGATTT
The DNA here is from genome assembly GCA_018251915.1 of Urbanus proteus proteus. Taxonomy (NCBI): domain Eukaryota; kingdom Metazoa; phylum Arthropoda; class Insecta; order Lepidoptera; family Hesperiidae; genus Urbanus; species Urbanus proteus. The sequence continues at coordinate 17,849 of DWPV01000022.1, forward strand.
AATTGATTTAATACCATATACGAAAACTTATAAAAGACATCTTTAACATATACGTCCATTATTATCCTACCAACTTGTAACTGTTTGCTGAATAGTTAGTATAATCTTGAAATTGCCTGACAAATACCTACACGTAGTCTATTCTGAGGTACAATTTCCGTAAGATTAGAGACCTACGGGAACCCAAAGCCGATTATCTTGATGCAATTAATATCGATCCGACAAGCGAAGCATAATAGATTGATAGTCTTCACAGATTTTCCGAAGTTAAAGACATTCTTAGCATAGGGATTACATGAGCTATTTTAAATATTTTGCAATAATTGTATAAAATCGCACATAATCTTAAGATTTAATTATATCAATGAAAATGATATTAATAAAAATGTACCCACAATTTAATTGTGAATCAGTTAATTAAATGAACGAATAAAACACATGAATAAATAAATTAATTGTAGGCAAATATAAAGTTAAAATATTATTCACAAAGCAATTAACATGGACATTATCGAACAAATATAGATTTGGAATCGCTCATAAATATTTCAGTTCGCGATCAACGCGTAATGAGATAAGATAAAATCTTCGAACATACGGAATTTATTTGGCAATGGGAAATTAATAGCCGTCGACTTCAACAATACCTTCACTAATGATCATTGCGGGGGAATGGGTGATTTAATGATAATTATCATTTTGGAGCGATGAGCGCCATTTAATGATATTGTTAATTTGTTAAGGGTTGAATTGGCATTTAATCGTCATTGAACACGAATTAAATTGTTATTTCGATTGAAATTGCAAGAGTAACGCTTTTACAACTCAATCAGCTGATTTAATTCAAAAATATCCGTTGTGTAGCAGGTATTGTAGGGGTAGGTAAAGTGAAAAGCTCAGTGAATTTTAATAGAGAAATTATAAAAAGATCTAATACTAATTAACTACTGATCAATTCGGGAGAACTTTCATACATTAAAAAACAACAATACAATCAACTATAACTTTATATGCACACAATAAGCTCCTATTGAATATAACCATATAAAAACCTGAGCAACTAAAAATTGATACTTCTTATATCGTCAATAAAACAGAACAGAAACATACGAAGCTATAAAATAATAGACGATTCCTACAAACATTGGTTCCATAATGAGAAATTAATAGCCATCGGCGTAACAATACCTCCGTTAATGATCACTGTTGAGGAGTGCTATTTAATGAGAACGTAAATTTGTAAATGGCCCTTTAATATTTCAGAGATCGTCAGTTAAAGAACTTGTTTCATCATCAACGTGCATCGAAGAACTATTTCTCTAGAGAATATCGTATAAGATGAACTATTAAAAAGTTTAAGAAGACTTTGATTCGGTAAATACACACACCGATGATAATTTCCAAGTTAAGACGAGTACGAGTTAAGACGAGTTACGAAGAGTAAGTTTCGATGCAATTATAAGAAAACTATTATTTAAAGATTAACCTATAAACAAATTATGGACAGATGAACCCAGTCACATGACTAAAACAGTTATTATACCATAATCATCACCACCGACATTCAAAAACGTTATCGTTAAAGACGGCTAATGTGATATCAAGCTCGCGTTTTGAAAGATTGCCACTATTGAACTCAGATATATAAAATAGGTAGATTACTCACCGCCTTGTATTTGAGCCAAAAAACTACGCGACTTTCATGTATTTATACGCGCACACACAAAACTAGCGTAGGTTCTTGTCAGTACCTTTAGTTTATTTACGCTCACATAATCACTTTTATTTTATAACCTGACCATTTTAAAAATGGCTTAATTTTTTTGTTAGGAATCATACATATTTATTTATCTGAGCTATTGAGAGATTAAACATTCATGTCGTTCGTGATTGCTACCATCGGTAGATGATTTAAGAATACCCTTGTCGACAATAATTGCTAGATAGTATGCTGTAAGTACATAGTATGTTTATTCGATATTTCATTCTTACAAAAAATCGTCAAATAATCTAAACAACCTGTCGTAAAAACGCCTTTCGTTTACCCTTTCATAATAGGGCAAGTAATTTACCGAATTGATATTTCAGCGATCGTCGCTTAATAAAGAGGCGTAATTTTCGCTTTCAACGCTGATTTAACTGAAAACGTTTACATTTGTGGAATTCAATGGGTTGTTATTGGTTTCGCGAAATGTTGAATTGATTGAAACATTCACTTAGAGGTAACAAGTTATACAATTGACTGCTGTTAAGTGGAATGACGTTTGTTTGTGACTGTCTGATGAAGTTTCTTCTATGTATTACTTAGTATTATTATTTATAATATTGAAGAAGCAACCGAATATGCAGCCCATCAGATGGTATGTGGCCACTACCACCCAATGACATCCATGATCAACCCCAGACAAAATTACAGTCCTACCTGAGATTGGCCATAGGTGCCATAGATTGGCATAAAGCATGTAATGTAGTAACGCACCTGTTTCTGTTACCCTTGAGGACTAAGTCGGAACGTCTTGGATAAGTACGATATGTCTCCCTTATCAAACCAGAAAAGAAGCAGTGGTGGTGCGGCTGAAGTCGGATCAAAGGGATCCTACAATCTTTACTCTTTATTTATTCTTTCCTATACGTTAAATTTAGTATAATAGGAACAAATATATTTACTGCTGTGAGGTTTATCTCCCGGTTAATCTTCGTGAAGCCAGAAAAAAAGCAATTACGACGATTATGTTGCTAGTAGAACACTTCTAGTTATACTTGTCGTATTTGTAGGTAGAGCACCTGCTTCATCTGTTTCTGATATTACTTTTGTTCGAGAACACTGACGTCTTGAGTAATCGAAATAAAATATATTATTTTGTCGTACGTTATCTAGAGAAGTAGATTATTTCTTTTTGGTACAAATGTCAAGGGTAGGCGAATAACCGTCACTCGCCTTTTTAAATTTATTTTATGGTAATAAAAAAAACAGAAAATGAGCATATATTATGGTCCATGAGAAAAAAGTGGTTACTGCCGCCCATAGGCATCTGTAGTATCAACCTCAGAAGAGATCACAGTCCGACTTGAGGTCGGCCACAGATCCGTTGCTACTCCTGAGCACTATGTTGGAACGCCTCGGATAAGTGTCTCCCTAACCACACCCTTCAAACCAGTGGGCTGCATGCTCGTTTGGTACTTTCGTTTATATATAGAATAAAAAAAAAAACATTTTTCGTATACAGATATTTCGATATTGTATATCAGTGTATTAGTCACATTTCATAAGTTTGATGTTGGTTTTCAGTATCGAATTATCCTCGAAGGGCGATAAATCATACGGACCGGTATCATATCGGTCATGCAACGGTGCACGCAATGAATATTGATTTTAGGACCAATTTAGTTCGATATGAACGAAATTGGATAATGGATTGAAAAGGGGTGATGTTATACATGAAAAAGTATCGTACTGTTTTAATTAAAACACTGTATTTAAATATTGATTAAAAGCCAATTGAGTTTAAAAATAAGATTAATGATTTTGGATAATCAATGGTTTTGTTCAGAAATAGCTATTTATATGCTTAATGGCTGTTAAAAATGCAGTCTGTAATATGTTTGTATTATTTTGTAATAGGTATAGTCTGCGCGTACGAAGTCGCGGGTATCTGCTAGTCACCTACTACTGATTAATAGTCGAATGGGACATCTGAATAGTTAAAATATCCTTTGATGTCAGACCTCAAGAATATATGGGTTAATATTAGGACTAACTCCAATTCTATATAGGATTGAAGGCGTATCCATTGGTGTCGGTAACTATTGGTCGTCAATGCCTGTACGTTAAGTACCTACTTCAATTTCTTAAAAAAATAGATTTGAAGCTAATTGTTATTAATTTTCAACTCATAAAACTATACCTAACTATAAACCCTTTTTATTATAAAGAATCACATCACAGGTACTTGCCAATATGTATATGAGAATGAAACATTGTAACAAAGATAAAAAGCAATATTAATCCACCACAATGTGATAAATTAGACACGGACGGTATCATATCGGCCGTGCATCGGTGTGGAGTTCTGAACGCAATAAATATTGATTTTCAGGGCAATTTAGTTCGAATGTTATCGTATGTAAATGAAAGCGTGTAACTTGTTTTTTTTTTTAATTACATTATGAAAGTTCATTAAAAGTGATCAAAATCTATAAATTCTACGATTAATTATTACTTATATTTACCCAATGGTCAGAATACGACCTTTACGAATTGATAAAAATAAAGAAAAAGTGCTAAATTTATTTAAAACATGATTAATCAACATTGATTGTTTTCAAAATATTTTTAGTTAATGTTGCTAAGACTTCAATTTATGTGACAACTTTGAAGAACTTAATCTAAAGTTGCTTCACTTTAGAGAGGAGCTCTCTTTAAAATTATCTTCTCTGAAGTGCTCTGATTTTAAAGGTGAATTTTTCAACCGATAACCAAAAAAGATAGACTCAAAAACTTTGTGTGAATTTCGATGTCTGGATGAATATTTTTTTCTAACTTTTTTTTACCTGATATCGATATCCACTAGGTAGGTATATTGAGATGATGAATATGAAATAAAGTTGTTATAAGTTATTCGATCACAGATGTCACTGTGACATGCTTTTCTGCGTTATACGAGAAATTCAATTTAGTACTTAAAGGTTTAAACATTTACATAATACCTACAGGAATCCATTGCTATATGGGATAAAATTTTATTTAACACTCGTTTTTGCCCGCGGCACTGTACGCCTTACATATTAGGGCACATATAAACTTTCCTCTTGAATAACTCTATCTATTAAAAAATCGCATCAAAATCCGTTGCAACGTTTTAAAGATCTAAGCATACTACATACATAGTACATAGGGGCAGACAGCGGAAAGCGACTTTGTTTGAATCTATGTAGTAATAGTGATAGTGACTTATTATGAAGTAAAATGCATGCTCATTTGCTAAAACTTTGCCAGAAAACAAATATACAGCACGCTATAAAACTTCGTTTCATATTGATTATCATTCTAAGAACGAACCAAGTCATTAGTACGACGCAGTTATTCCTAGCTAAGTATTGCCTCTATATATCTTCTAAAGCAGTTGATACAGTATTACCAAGGGACAACGCTATCTACTACAGTGATATACATTAAATCGGCGTGTCTTAGAGTCAATTACTACGCCACGACGGAGCGTGAAATACTTAAATGTTGATCAAATAAACCTTAATTGATCAGAATAACTTGGAGGAGTCGATTACTTCGAATAGAGATCATAGATAGGTGTATACATGAATATGGAATTGAAATAGCTTCAGATTCAAATAAATTAGATACTAACAAACAAAATTGGAACCAAAATGTAATACGCGTAGATTAAAATACAAACAATCATTCCTTAATCAACCCTCTAAATACAGGAATTTCAAAAAACGTCATTAAGTGTTTCTTCGTTCAGATTTTATTAATTTACGCTCTGCGACGATAAGTCAAATGAGGGTGGGAATCATTCACTTCTTTAAAATAAAGATAAATACTCAATATTTCATCGTAAGAATATTTCAGCCAGATTGTTAGTTTATTGAAGCAGAAATTTGCGAGTGGATTGTTTTATTCGTGGGTCTAAGAATGGAACTATTGGATGTGCTACACCTACTTAACTGATGCAATACCAGAAAGTATTGCACTATGCGTCTATTTTATCACTTTGTCCATATGCTGGGAATACGGTCCTATTACAGCATTGCGAAGTTGCGTTCTAGAGTGACGTAGTTTATCAGGAAGGAATATCGCAAGTTATTCAATTAACACTGGTGCGACAGTCGACTAACAAGCTGGCAGCGACGGCGAGATACGGAACCGGGATGCGCTCGCGAAAATGGTAAAGCCGCGATTGCTGCAAGCGAGATTAACGGTACAACTTTGTGTACTATTGTACACAGCGAATGCACGATATTCCAGTGAGTACTTTTGAATGATTAGGCGTTATTTGCAAGATCAAAAAAGTAAGCGAAGGAGTAAGTTTTTTTGTTTTGTTTATGCGTGTTTTGTAAGCCAGTGAATAAATTAAGTGGATAATAAATATACTTGAATGAAATCGGTAGAAAAAACCAAAAACGCAGACTTCTTTTTTCTTCTTCTACAGTGGAGTTTTTCATCAAACGTTGAAAGGCTACTAAGACTGTATTTTAGAACAAAAATTTAGATCTTAGCGAAAATACTGACGAACCGCGCATAAAACGAAGATAATCGCGCGTGTAGCCATAGTCAAAGGCAGAGGCATTCTTCCATAAATCGTGATCAAATTATCCCAGAAAAGTCAAAGCAAAGATGTTACATCGCAATGGCGAACCATATTCATTTGTCTTGCAGACTTGTATGTGGAATCACATGTCAAATGGGCCATTCGGGCGGCCATTGCTATAGTATGGACGCGCCACAACTCTCCGGGATTTATCTAAGTGCCTGTATAAATGCGCAGTACTTCGTTATGTTGTGCTATCTTGTTCTGCTTAGTGGTTCGGTTTAAATTGGTACCGGTTTAAAACAACCGTGGTATTGGTATAGCTTGTTTTAAAAGCAATTACCCCACGGTATTGGTACAATGATAGTCTCGTGGTAAATTGGAACTGTGACGCCTATGAAGGTCTCTGTTGATTTTAGGCACATTGATTTTTAAGTAACTATCATTTGATTTATTGGTAAATGAAAAAATGAAAAAGGTTCTAGAGAAATTACATCCTTAAATTTTCTAAAAAAATCTTTCTCTGAAAGGTGTAAAGTGAATCAATCCCCATTTGAGTATCGGTGTGGACTATATCCAACCCCAACCTATAAATCGTTCCTTCCTTTTCAAAATGCTCTCCGTTCTCGATTTTAAATAAAAGGTGCCCAGCAGTGGGTACATTTTAAATATTGTTGATGGTTGTAGCGTTGTTAAAGATAATAATTTTATTCTCAGTAGTTAATTTCAAAGAAATTACAAAAATATATTTAAACCCATCGTAACCGACTACTTTGTAGCGGTTATGATTGTTACAGCTTATGATGATTAAAAAGTAATTTATAGTGCCGATAACGACCCAAATTTATTGTTCATTTTCTTCGTAAGCCCACGCACGGTTCGTTTTTGTTTTTGTACTTTTACATAAGTTGTAAATATTGAAGCTATATTTACAAGTCGTATAAAAGTGATTGAGATACCAATTTTATGTTGAGTATGCTTCATAAAATATCTTAAATACTTTTATGAGTAGCTCTATTTATGATTATAATTATTTATGATAGTACTTTTTATATACAGTTCTTCTGTTGGTCATTATTGCCTCCCCTAGTAAACTGTGTTAGATATTTACAATACGCTTTCATAAGGCTTCCAACAACCTTCAAAGAGTGTTATCCAATAATAATAACCAGGAACAAAGGCTTTAAGGCGTTAAAGGAGTTAAGCTACTGACGGTCACACATCTAATTCCCGACCGTGCATAAAATCACTTAACTTTCTAAATCAGTTGAAAGGAAGCATTCGAAAGGGAGCACTGTATAGTCCGACCGGGGAGGTACCTCTGTTTACAGGTACATCTATTTGAAGCAGTTGTGTATTTCAATAGATGGCTGTGGATGCTGACTTTTTAATATTTAAGCCTAATTGTAAGGTAGACGGGCTACTTCATGGAAAGTAATCACCGTCGCCTATAGACATTTGCAACACCAGAGGAGAGGAGTCGCCAATGCATCGCCGGCTTCGAAGGAGAGCTCTCTTTGCACCTTTAGTAATAGGTTTTAAATAACATTCTTGTTCTATGTGGATTGCCCTGGCAGCAATGATTTACCATCAGTTGGATTGTATGTTCGCTTGATCTTCAGATAGATACATCTTATAAAAAAATCGCCATTGTTTACCCATGCACAATTAAGAGTAATGTTTAACTTTATACAGACCAGGAATGCCACTTGTACTGTCTACCCGATCTCTGTAAGTAATCATGTGAAAGCAACCAACTAAATCTGATATGTCTGACATCTAAACACTAACTACAAGAGCACGTGTTAACCAAGATTCGATCTATACATTCGTCATACGTCAATACTGTCTTATTAAGTCAATGAAATACAATTTGTGAAAATTCTATTCGCATTTACATATGTGTAGGTTCGTTAGAGGTACAATTTTGAGTTATCAAATATTCCGCCGCAGAAGAGGGTCTTATTTTGACTTAGTGTGTTGAACTTAAATTCTTTCTCATATTATTCTTGCAGCCTTTATGAAATACTGAAAATTCTTAAGTCTTAGCACGTAATGTGTAATAAAGTTTTCATATGAAGTTTATATCGCTTGAATTTCATAAAAGGTAATATGAATACCGAAAAGGGTTTTTTTTACTAAAATCTCTTCTTTCTATTTTAGTATAAATTTACTTTGTTGCCTTTATTTTAAAGGTAAGCAGAGAAAATATTTTTTGGTACAAAATATAACAAGGTAATAAAGAAATATGATCTTAATGCATCATAGGTTCAAAAATAAAAGACCTACCGTTTAATATTATGTTGGCAAAGGGAGATCTCTGGAGAGGCTGGGTGATCAAACCTGGGTATGTTAGTAAATACTTCGATAGCATGATTCAGAAATACTAGTGGCGTCATCTCTTGATGACTTGCGAAGTCGTAAAATTATCATTCCACGAAGGATTCTTAAATTGTCAAATGCATTGGAATTGGTTTAGGTATGAACGACTGATATTCTGGTTTTGATGCATTTACTACCTTCTTCTGTTAAGTAAAACAAATACCCTAAAAGTAAAGTAGCCATTTTTAGTTGTAATAATCGAAACTCGCGACACTAATCTACAGGTCGCATCTGAATTCACCAACCACGTGCAGTCGTGGGCAGGAGCTAGTCGAATGGTACAAGTTACTGCATGCGATCGGGTGGGTTTTTACGAGGTAATTCATTAGGCTAACCAGCTTGTACGAAGATCTAATTAGCATCCGGACACGGCAGCGTAGGCGACGCCGATGTTAACGCTGCCGATTTTATGAATGAATTTAGTATTGGTGATGTATTAGACAATGTTAGATTTTGTATCGAGATAGTGAGTACTAGCTGATAGGTATACGTTATTGTTTCGTATCTATTGTTTAGATTACTATGTTCTGGTATGTATAGAGGAATAAGGCTGTTCAAATCAGTCTTTGGGGAAACCATGCGAGAAACGATTTACAATGAAAAGTGAAAAATATAAATGTAAATTTTGAGTCGAAAATGTTATGATTTATTTACAGTTACAATAATTTGACTACAAAATAATCTGCTTTTTCATAATGCGTCGTGAAATTTAAACCTCATTATTAATTTTGGTCGATAAAACTATATGCCCACTATACCTAAGTATGTAATTATAATTATTTACGATTTAAAGGTATTTAGAGTTTGGCAAATGATAAATTACAGATATTTTTAAAAGCGTTGTAACCCCTAAAAAATATTTCCAACAAAAAGTTACTAAGTTATTTTTTAAAAAGATTTACTTACTAACAAACGACTCAAGTTTAAAGTACAGCGAAACATTAAATCAAAGTTATGATCATGTCTTTAAATGAAGTACCCGCATATCTCTTCAAAAGTCTTTTAATATTGAGAAGATTCGTTGATAAATGAGTCTGCAGGCAAATTACTCTACAGTAAGATTAGTTAGAAATGTTTCAAAGCGATTCAATTATTTTTATTTATCAATATTTTTAAGTCGCGTTTCGATATAAAAGTGTTTGGTGTAAGTGGATTTTCACCTATACGATTTTAGTAGAACCCTGGTTCTATAATAATTTATGTGGTGGTTGAAATTTTTGTAGTTCAACTCTGGCGGCACCACCGCTGCACCTAGTTCTGCCTTATAACAACAGTGTTAAGCACTGTTGTGTTCTGGTTTAAAGAGTGTGGCAAGGGAAACATACTTAATCGAGGCGTTCGAATTCAGTCCTCAGAGGTAGCAACGCATCTGTGGTCAACCTCAGGTAGGTCCTTGGGTCAGTAGGTCCTAGGTACCTTGATCTTGGTTCCTGTAGTACCGGGACCAGAATAGGGCTACGGTATCCCCTGCCTGTCGTAAGAGGCGACTAAATGGGGGCTTTCGGGGTTGCGGGTGGCTAGAGTGGGAGCTCGAACCGCCCGTCCAGCGACCCCGGGAAGGACGGCGGCACGTGTGGTCGCGTGCCGTCGTAAATACCCGTAGGGGTCGGTTGAGCAAATGCTCACCGGGGCGGAGCCCCAAAGGCGCATCGCGCTTGGAGGACTTCAGTGATGGTACTGAAGTTCCCGGAGTCCTCCACATAGCGCGGAGGAAGGCCAACGGGGGGGTTTTAGTGCGGTAGAAATCCCACATAACCCGACGTCACTTATCATCAGTTGTATCTACTGCACGTTCGTTTGCTACTTCATTCATACAAAAAAATATATATGCCGATGGTAACAAATACCCATTAACAGTAGAAACCATTAGACCGCTATATGTCTGTTTAGTAACAAGTTTAACATACATATGTATATGCTCACCTTCACTATACTTATCTCTACTAATCGTATAGTCAATAGCATATCTTAATTTCATCTGAATACAAAGCCAACAGCATTAAATCTTTACGTCTGACCACATTTACTTGTCGTAAATTCTCACAGCTTAAATAAAATCATTAACTACAATCGCTTGCTGATCCAATCGCGTTTCCTCTCTCGATATGCGAACTGGATATCTTAACTGATTTATTTAATGCTTTAGGTACGATAAGAATATATTTTAACATGTAATAGTCTCTGGTCTGAAATAGTAATTTGTATTTTCAGTAACCGTGTTAATTAGAAAATATTTTTGCGTCTTCTGTAGTCTATGGAGCTTTTGTTTATGTGTTGATTATCTGTCTGTATGATTATATGTTTGTTAGGAAACTACAAAATCGGTTTTGATGATATTTTTAACAAATAAATGCAGTAAACGAATATGCAATCTTGATTATAATTTATCACTGTCGCATATCTTAAACGCAAAGCCATAAATTAGCCGAAAAAACAATGGTGCACGCCTGGGATTCAATTCCCGACCCAGCACAAAAACGTAGTTTTTAATCATTAAGCTACTTAACCTTAATATTACATCACCGTCAACCCATTATCGTCCCACTGCTGGGCACGGGTCTCGCGCTGGCCGAGTGCGGATTGGTAGACTTCACACACCTTAGAAAACTATTTAGGGACTCTCAGGTGTGCAGGTTTCCTCTCGGTGTGTTCCTTCACTGTTATAGCAAGTGATAATTAATCTCAAATACGCACATGAACCTCGGACTTCCCGATTGAGGGGCCAAGTTTCAACCATTAGGCTATAAACAATTTCAATTTTCATATTACATACGACATAGTTTATAATGATATACCATATTGTCCACATTGCAATTTATGGCATAGTGCACATAATTGACTATTCAACGAATAATCTACTAGTTCATTTGTAACCGTAGTCATAACACGGTTTTAAATCTGTCAAGAAGATTTATCTCTATGAATATGAATGTACATAATTGTTACAAGGTTCTAAATTTGCCAGCATACCAGACGTCTAACTTGAAATGATGTATGTACTTTAAAAGTATACATTTATATTGCTAGAAATGTCCAATTCGATTTAATGAAAATATACAATATATTTTTTCATATGATCGAAGTAGCAAACGAGCTTGCAGACTACGTGATGGTAAGTGTCCACTGCCACCCATGGACATTTATATCCAACCCCAGATAACAAGGTCCTATCTGAGGTTGACCAAAGCTGCGTTGCTCCCCCTGAGGACTGAGTTGGGACGCCTCGGATAAGTATGTCTCCCTAACCACGCCCTTCAAACCAGAACACAGCAGCGCTGAACACTGTTGTTATACGGCAGAATTTAGGCAGTGTTAGACACTACTGTGTTCTGGTTTGAAGCATGTGGAGTACCAGGGGCCGATCTCAGGTAGGACTCTGATCTTATCTAGCATTAAATACAGATGTCCATGGGCGGTAGTGGCCACTAGTCATCAGATGTACCTACTGCACTTTCGTTTATTACTTCGATCACAAAAAAAACTATTATCAAGTTCTACCACCTTTCAGACTCGTAAAGGAACTAACTTTTATATGAACAATCAATTAGGTCATCAAGAAAACTCAGGTTTTACACGGAAGTGCGGTAACGGCTTTGACTTACATACGCTTTACCTGTCGCCCATCGAATGTCCGATTTCAATTTAGATTAGCCCTAAAACATTCCGCGTAAACCTTATCTCGGGTACACCTGTAGACGATATAATTTACGACCGCAATGTAATCGCGAATTATTCGATATCGAAACATACAGAACAAGAGCGGTTGTGTTTTAGGTTCGCTGGTTTACTAGATATTCGCATTAGTAGGTCTTGTAGGTATTGTGTTATTATACATAGGATACATGATTATAAAGTTGTTTACATGGCTAATTGATGTAATAAATAAAGAATTTAACATTACTTTTAGCTTACTTGACTATCTTCAAGAATTAATTAAACAAGAGTTGTATCTGAAGTCAATGACAGATGCGTTGCTACTCCCTATGAGTTAAATAGCCTTATATAAAAGTGAGCTCTCGATGTACCCTTCCAGTGAAACACAAGAACTGCTTTACGCTAGGAAACCTTGCCAAAATTAAGGTAGCAAAAATATCGGTGATACTTATTATAGTCTGTATGAAAGTTTAGTTCTAATTTATTTATATAATCGAAGTAGCAGACGAGCATGCAGTCTACCTGATGGTAAGTGGCAACTGCCGCCCATGGACATCTATAATCAACCCCAGAATAGATCAAGGTCCAACCTGAGGTTGACCACAAGTGTAACCCTGAGGACTGAGCTGGAACGCCTCGAATAAGCATATCTTCCTAACCACACTCCCAGACCAGCACACATCAGTGCTTAACACTGAATACTAAACCAAAATAAGAGATTATAGTTTCGGCACATATTATTAATTCCTTAAAGACATAATCCGTAATGTTCTCGTTATAATCCACAAACTATTCGTTATTGCCGTCCCTAGTTATGACGCTGACTTAGTTATTGCATATCCCAACATTGTTTAACGTTAACCCAAACAAGACTTATAACCGTTCAACTTCAATATGTGTACAATTAATATGCGTAGGAGTAAACACATTACTTTGATTTGTGGTTATTATACAGAGGAACCGACGTTCTCGCCTTCGATAGATTCCGTCTTCCGATACGAAGCTCCTTACGAAGTATCGTCAATATGTTTATGTGGCACAACGCCTACTGCTCGTTTACACAATTGAAATTTATCTGTCTTAGAATGACGGGTAAGGGCGCGTGCAGACAAAAGCCGTCACCACCGACGACTTTTCTCACAGTAGCAAAAAGAGCGATTCGGAAGAAAGTCCTCTTTTTCTGCTCATACCAGTATTAACTACTGTTATATTGTGGTTGTAAGGGTAATAAGGTTTCAATGTAATTCATGGTAACAGATCATCTATCTGACCTCTAATGTCACTTAAATCATTTTTGCAGTCGCAATGTCCTTTAGCAGTGTGACCATTTAGCTTCACGTTGACTGTCTACGTTTTCTGTTGAATTTCCTACACTCACAAAAAATATCAATTTTAACGTGCTATTGCTCGTAAAGACCAACAACTACTATTCATATCGTCCATTTCAATCTTTGTACATAATACATTATAACCGACATAAAAATCGAACGTTACATTACAGTAAATCACGCATAAACGATAGACATAAGTACGCCCGTTTGTATCGGCCTCGTGCACGGTAAGACATTTCATGTGTCGTGTGTACAAGCCTTTATATAATAGATGTCACTGCGATATTTTATTCGTATCTGATTCACTTTATGCGAAATCAATAAAGTGTGGATGAATTATGTTTATTTAGATAGCGATAGATATAAATAAAATCGAAGTCTGTGATTTTCTAAGGTTGCTCATTTAAGAGTCATCTTGTCTGTTTGTTGTAATCTTGCTCAGGATTAAAAAGATTTTAATAAGGCTTTCACGCAATAGGTAACCCTTTAAAAAACTATACATAAAGTCATTGGTCTCAAAAATATTAGGAGTCCTTAAGTAGGTGAAACAATACGAAATATTAACACATTATTCGTTAGTTTTTCTCGTACTAAAATTGATGGAAAATTTATTGGTATTGAAATATTGAGAGACGTGAGAGAAGATTATCTTTCTTTAACAAATTTTGTTTTGAAGATATCCACAAACTTTAAGGATTCAACTGACCTCTGATAGTTGTGCTGTTGGTTGTGCATCAGCGGCTGCGTGGGCTGCGCGAGCAGCAACTGCTTCTGCTGCTGTTGCCGCTGCAGCATCTGCTTGCCGAAGACACCGTACCCGAAGCCGTAGATCTCGTCCTCTTCCTTATCCGTGAGGCAGCTTGATGGCTACGAAGATATAAAATTTATTAATTTTACGACATTTTTATAACACTGGCAAATGTTCATGCAGTCCACCTGCTCATAAGTGGTTTCGACTCATGGGCATGTGTAATTTACTTAATTGGATTTGATATCCATCTGAGGTTGACCGTAAAAAATAATTTCGAAAGCTTTTGCAAGTCCCCTTTACAACACATCAAACCAGAACACATCGCCATACTGTTATTAAAAAACTCAAACCTAATGCTACATGCCAAATTCATAATGAATTTTGTATGTTTTATAAAATCGCATTAATTTTATTATTATGTCAGTAAGATCAGAATATATTATACATATTTCATCAGTAAGTAATTTAAATAGTTATAAGTAAACATAGTTCCAAAAAAACATTTTTTTTTCGTACCTACATCAGGTACGAAAAAAAAACACCGAGCAAAGCTGGGTCGTCCAGGTACTGTTTTATGAAATAATTTTCATGTATTATGTACACTTCATGTCGCTATTGCATATTAAAATTATTACGAACCACAGTTTGAAAACCTTTAACGTACTCATAAGTAATTATCTTATATTTGCTACTATAACAACCAAAACAATTTAGATATGTAGATTCGTAGTAAAATTTTAACAGCTACTGAGAATTTTAATAACAATTGCGACTGCGGATTGGAAGTTGCATGGAACATTCCAACACTTGAGATTGGTATTGTCGCTATTCAATTAACTACTTGGTACAATCGAATAATGGCAACATTCTATTGGAGAACGAAAGGAATTGACTCATTATAATCAATTTGAACGATAAATGGTTTACAATGTTCCTTAATCAACTAATTTAATCTGGCATTGTCCAAGAAATTGTATTCTAACATTATTGTCAATGCTAATATGCCTTTGCATACTTAAAGCTTGGAATAGAATGAACCCTAAAATTGCGTCGTTACTTCCCTGGACACACAAAAACAGACATTAACACTCAGACTCATCAAAATTTATCATAAAGATGTCTAACCGAAGATCAAACAAGGATCGTTTGAAGGTGGGTTAGCTTACGATGTTTTCCCCAGTTTCCCACGGCTGGGCACGGGTCTTCTCCCACGACTGAGAGAGGCTTGCAGCATACGTAGAGTATGGTCGCTGCTCTAATGCGTGTTGATAGAGTGCTTTAAAATAAATGATAATTACTTTCTTAAAATTTGCATAACGTTTGAAAATATTGAGGCCAGGGATAATTTCTTTCGATCCTAAGATTAGTTGAAATTCTGGACACTATACTGTCGTTGTTGTTCACCAAAATGTGTAGAAGGTACCCACCGGACACCGTACAATGACCGGGTCATCAAACAAATTATATTTAGCAAAATATTGATGTTCTTTGCACTACGAATTCCTTAAGATCTTATTTCAATAAATATTGCTTTCATCTGCCCGAGGGTAATGAGGGATATCAAATGTTAGGCTTTGTTTTATGAAGATCGATCCACGGTTCTCAAATTACAAAGATAAAACAAACGCGATGCGGGTAAAGACATACTTAGGACATGCAATTAGGTACCCAAAATTTTTGATTTTTGCTTTAGGGCTACAAAATTTGCATTATTTTATGCTCTCGATACGAATTTTGGTTTTGAAAAAAAAAGAACAATCTCTCTTCCAAAAATATCCTTTTTTTTAATTTCATCATTACACTGATTATTTTTTACTACTACAAGTTATAATCAACTTTCAGAATAAAAAACACAACTTTTTTAGAAAAGCATCAAATACAATTACAGCACTGAATTATAGTAACTAATATACCCACTGTGACTAATGCGCTCTGGTATGATGAGTGTAAACATAATCATGAAGAAAATCAATCTTAATTCTATAAAGCGGTACACAACCTCTGTTCGACGGGGAACTATCGCCCCAGTGTCTGCCATAAAACAACCGCTTCAGCTGCCGTTTTCCAATTTACATAGTTGTTAGTTGGAAACTCTTGTTCAACATACGCTACGTAAGTATTCGTACCTATAAGCCACTTACCGAATACTTTCCAGGCACGTAGATCGGCTGAGAATGCGACGTGGTCAAATTGTTCAGAGCTAAGGAACCAGGACTTGCCGATGGAGGTGTCTGGGGTGTTCCGGGGCCGCCAAGGACCCTCATTCTTGGGGACATTTCGTCCCACTCGTGCCTCCTCAACTCCTCGAGGTGGTCGAGGACATCGCCGTAGTGAGTCGAGAAGAGGTCAGCGTAACGTGACGCGAGACCTTCCAGGTAACCTCGGTCGCCATCCTGTTAAAAGATATAATAGTATTAGTCAAAGTTTATTGTTGGGTAAGTTATAAAAAAACGGGATGCCCATATGAAAATTCATAATTAGTATATACTAAAGTATATACTAGAGACAGTAATTCAAACAAAAAACGTGTTCCATTTTTAGTATCATGCTTTAAAGCTGCTGCAGCGCTGAAACAATACTAATACTGGCTAACTTATCGTTTGAAACTGCAGCGCTAGATTTACTACAATACTCAATAATGTCATCCGCATATAGACTATGAAAAGAAATTGACGCGTGATAATTATTACATTTTGTATAAATTTTCAAATAATTAAATCTAGTAAATTACCGATGAAAAGTATCTTTGAGCAGAAATTTAAAATACACGACAACGGTTGGAAGCAGGGAAGTCCTTCATAATCTAAATAAAAAATATAGCAGCAAAATAGAAAAAAAAGACAAACGACCCTTGCAACGGAACAGTCAGTCTGAGCAAGACAATTCATGCAACCACCATAATAATGTACCAAGTGAGAATTAAATCAGTAATTGTTTGGTACGTGCAAACCCATTCCCTCAAGCTCCCTTCCTTCCACGCAATTTCCGTTGAAAACGTGAAGGAAAAAATGGAAAAGGAGGTAATTAAAATCACCAGCTCTGGATCAGTGACGGGCTTCATTAGAACAGAGTAAGCGATATCGATAGTAACGAATTCTGTACTGCTAATTTAAAAACCTATTAAAATACAATAAATGCAATAGAAAAATAAAAGTTGTAGCAAATATATTAAGATAATAAAGATATATGCTAGAGTTTAATAGTTTATTTTCTTTGTTTTTATCAAAATATACCAGAAAACATCGAACACAGGAGCAGTAATGATAGATTTTGGGAACGAAGTCACAAAATCTGCTTATAGTCGAATAGGGTTGGTCTACCTATTTAACATAAAATAACTTTTAATTGATAATTTTATACTATAGCTATGTTTATGTTTTACGACGCTTATATAAATTATTATATTTCGTCACTCGCTTCCAGTTTTTCGAAAGTATGGAAACAAATTCCTTAAACTAGGGAAAAATTCGGGGTTGTTTGACTATGCGCAATTAAAGTGTTGCAGGATTTTTCTAATTGGGCAATTTCGGGGCAGTTAAGGCTTAATGTCTTATCATTTATTGCTACGTCAAAAGTCTTCCTTATTTTGAAAAGGCCCTTACAAAATGAAACTACGTAAGCAATAAGGTAAAACACAGGGTAAAATGCTGTTTTCTTTTTTATTACAAAGTAATAAAATATTAGATAATAAAATGAAATATGAACAATTTCATAAACTTCTTTTTATCTACTAAGCAATATGGACCGAAGTTACTTCGGCGATTTATACCTATATCAATGCAACATAATAATGCATTATTGATTGATACACAATACTAATACGAATACCTTACCTTACCGAATACCTTAGTTTTTTTCTTTAAAATAATACTACCCAAAACCCAAACAGGGTGCACTATAGTGCATTCTATATAACCGCTGTTATAGTTACACTTAACCGTGTCGCCTCGCATTGTACACTCCCCTAGACACCAATTTGCAAACTACAGTGGAATAACCATTGTAGATGTAGGCTGCGTAACTACAGGTTTACACTACTTCATACGCCATATAATTGTAGGGTAGACAAAACAAAGGGACTTGAACAGAAGATTGTTTTTTCTTAATTGGCAAGGTGCGCTAAAAATATTTCGTGTAAATTAAAAAAATACGATCGCTTATTTGTTTATAGCAAGAGATCTAGATGAATCTTTCTAATATCGATGATTAGTCGTTGATTATTTTTTCAACATAAATATAATACATAACATCAATAGCTTTATGAATGATACTAATGTTTTAATTAGCGGACCGGCTTTTGAGCAAATATCAAAGATGAATAGGCAACCTAAATACTCTTAAGTAACTTTACAACATTATACCAACGAACATTATGAATTAAAAATTAATTTACAGTACAACACCGCAGTTACATTTTAAACAAGTCCCAGAGACACCATGAAAGCGCTTAAGTAAAATGTTTGCGATGGTGCGCAGAAAATCAAAGTTAATAACACCGAGGGAGCAAGTTAAGTCGACCACGGAAGGCCAGAGAGTAACAAAATAAACAAAAGTGAAATAATCTCGGCCGTAAACGAACTCTTTCATTAAGACTTGGAAACCAAAGACATGGTCCGCGGGCGAGTAATTCCCTGTTTCCCCTAGATAAATACGGTACCACCGCAAAACCGTTTCGGTACGATTTCGGACCTATCCCGCTTCAAATTACCACTTGTAAATAACGTTTCATTTCGTTTTTATTGAAACAAATATTTTTGTAATTGCTCACCGTTTGATGGATGGTGTAAAGCTCAGTATCACAGTTATTTTGAATGTACAGCGATTAGTTATTTTATCTCTGACAATATTTATACAGCATGTCAATGACTATTTGTTTCAAATTTTGATTCCAACTAAAACTAATACATGAAAGTTTTTAGAAAAATACACACAAAAATTAAAATTTTATTACGAAAAGATTTAAACTTCTATCACTTAGTTTGAATTAAGAGCGTCTAGGACAGAGCGAAAGAGTTAAATATTCTTAAGCTTTTAAAGCAACTTAATGAAGTTACACTATCCATGGAGCTAAGAAGACTTAGCGAAGATACTGTTCTTCCGTACCAACAGGATACGGTCCGTCAAATTGAAAAGAATCGGCAACTAGCCAGTGGAGAAGCGCACTTAGAATTCACGCAGCGGTCTCGCGTCGAGTCAAAGATGGCCGGGGGTTTATTTCCATTTTTAAATGAGAGCGGCTGAGAGCTTTGTCGGCTCCGAGTTTGTGCTCTGCGTTTTAAGTGGATTAAATCGCTCTACGCTCGTAAAACCGACAAGTGCTTCAGCTAAGAATTCAAGTAACCGTTCGACTTTTGCATGAGAAAGTGCTCGCGGGACCTCGCTTCGCACTCACTCCGCGCAATTTGATGCGGCTGTGGTTTGTTTATTTTTTTCCGTTGAAATCGTGGCCGATTCACATCTAAGCGGGATGCCGTGGCCTTTGTGAATACTCAATGAAAGAAATTCATTAACGCTATCTCTCAATGAGGAGCTTTTAGAGATTACCTTATTGTCTGCTATAAAAGATTTGGTTCCTATATCGATATCCAAAATTACATCTAATATAACTTTAATTTATCTTATGTCTATAAAGACTTCCAGTTAATTACATATTGATGATATAGTAAAGTTATTCAAAGTTTCAGGATCAAAAGGAATTTCAATATTGATCAGCCAATTACTGTCACTTGTTTGACAAGATATATCTTATAGTTGTTTCTCTAAACCACTATTATCTGTTTTATAACTGTCGCTCTCAGATAAATCAAAAAGCTCAACAACATCAAAGCCTCATTATAATCTGTTACGACATGCCGTTTAAAAAGTGGAAGTATTTCCAATTTGTTTTAATTTGTGATTCCAACGAGGCTGTATACAAAATAAAGCTGTCATCCGAACAATTTAAAGTATGTGGCAAGAAACAGTCAAGGAATCGCCATAAAGGAGAACAATAAATAGGCTATGACGGTCGGAAAAAGAGATGGTAACTGCTGTTGAATTTAAATGGTATATTTAGGACAGAGATGCTCGTTTGGAGCATAGAAACGAGTCCATTGCATGGCTTGCCAACGACAGATGCTGCGTTTACGAAAAACAAAACAATACAAAGTTGGGTAATCAACATAAAAATTCAGGGAGAATATTCTTTTGCAATACTTTTCTTAGGCAATGACATAAATTCCTTATTCAAGTTTAGATTACCTATGGTTGTGAATATTGATGGTATGAGAATAGAATGGTCAAATTGATTTAGTATTTTCGATATAATTGATTTAGTTATTGATTTAGTCTTTGGGTTTTTGTTTCATTTGATTACACATCATCAAAATCTGATAACTTTATTAGCTAAATTGATTTATACACTTTTCTGAACTCACTAGGTTTTCTTATTTATCTACGCTTTGCATTTAGCTTATCATATTTATTAAATACCAAAATAACTATACGTGATTAGGTAAAATGAATTAAGTCCATATAATTGATTTCAGTGTATTTCAATACAGCTTTCCAAAATCCAGAATCGAACTTGGCTACCATGGAATGGTTATAAATCGCGAAACTTGCAAATTATTTGCGTCTCCGCCCCATTCGTTCCCTATTTTCGCTTTCGAACAAGTTAAACTGAATACCTTGATTGGTTTAATTCAATTAACTTGGTTGTAATGATGCAATTACAGAGAAAATTTTGTATGAAATCCTCAAAATAATTTTTAAAGTTATAGATTATAATGCTCTTGGTTCAAGATATACATAATATATTTTGGACATTACAGTAAAGTAATTGCATTATTATTATCGGTAACTGCATTATATTACAATTACCGGGAATGAATAAAAGAAGAATTAATATTATACAATATAATTAATAAAAAATACGAAAATACGCAAATAACTAAACGAATTTCTATAAATAAGCTTACACACGAAGTAAAAGTTACGATGTAACAAGTTTAATTGAAGACCGCGTCCGGTACATAAATTTAAACTTTTGGCATGCATTTTAATCTGCTTACAGTAGTTGCTTCAGTAATGGCTAGTAAATGAGTTTCCTAGTTCGACTAAACGGTTAAGTCGTTAATGCACTGGGGCGCTTGTATCTATTTTACTATGCACTCCATTTAATGTGAAACTAATTTTATAAATGCAACAGTTTCTGAACGGAATTTGTTGGTTGTGAAATGGTGAGTTCCAAAAATTGTTAATGCATTTCCCAAAAAAAAACTGCCTTCTTCAAGGCGTAATAGGATTCAGACAATATTTGACGTAACAAAATATCTAACCCATCATTATTATATTTAGTGAACGTATTACCAGGTGTGAAATTTTTCAGATCGAGCTCGAAAATTATGTTCAAGACCATGTAAGAAGAACCAACCCTCAATAGCAAGCTTTGGCCAAAATACAAGAATTTTAACAAGTTTCCGAGATAGTTGACAGGGTGAAATTTATAGTTCGAATACCAATATTTCAAAATCCGGACAAAATTTAATTTTACTGATTTACGAGCGATCGAGGCATATTCCCGTTCATACCCACTAAGGCTGCCTTTAAGGCGACGACATTTGTTTACCAAGCCACTGTAGGGAATGCATAAAATTAACCAAAATGTTGAATTGTGTGTATACGTCCTATTATTTTTTAGCGTTAACATAATACTATTGAAACTTAATCAACACACTATGCTTATAATTGTGTTACTTAAGACGTTAAAACTTAGTCTTCGAGGTCAATAAAAAATTATATAAGGAGTCCTAGGGTTAGACTTGAGTTAAAGTGATGAATTGTATTTAAAAGAATTTAATACTTGTCTTACACACGTTTTTTCACTCACACACGTGTCTTTTAAATTTTGCCACGTTTATTTCTAAATTCTAAGTTAAGAAAGCGATTCATATATGTAAAGAATAGGTATTTACATTAAAATAATTTTCATACCAAAAAAAACATGAACACTTCTAAATATAGGCTGGTATGTTGTGAAAGTAGATAATAGAATTCCGCTACCTCAAACATTAGCACATACCAAGAATTTACACCTGAACACAGCTAATATCGCAACAATCTAAATGTAAATGTGTCCTTGGCACACGAGAATGCGTACAAAAAGCAATAAGGGTGAAATTAAATGTCGTATTCCTAGTATGATTAGGTAGAAATGAATATGATAAGCAATGAAAGCCTTAATCGGTAATTTATGATCATCAATGCGCCGAAAAGAGCAGTAATAGCCTAATAGTTGAAACTTGGCCTTTCAATCGAGGGGTCCAAGATTCAAATCTCGGGCACGCACCTCTGACTTATGTGCATATTAGAAATTAATTATCACTTGCTTTACGATGAAGGGAAACATCGTGAAAAAAAAGTTCTCAAAGGTGTGTGAAGTCTATGAAATCGCACTTGGCCAGTGCGGTGGACTAAGGCCTAAAAATCCCTCTCACCCGTGCCCTGGGCATGGGACAATAATGGGTGACGATGAATGAAGCGCTACTTTAAATGGAAGTACGTAGATTTGTTATCAGTGACAGCCTAGTCATTAGAAATTTGGTCTCAAGCTAGGATTCTGGGTTTGGAATCTTATCCACGCAAATGTAAAATTGCATTCATTTCATGTGTTTAATTACAATTTAATTATTGCACTCTGGGGTTCCGTATTTAATAATTACAGAAAACATTGCGTGGATACGTAATATATCTGAAAATACCTATAGTAAATTAAACTGAAGTGTTTTTTTGTAATGTCATAATAACACCTTGTTACTAAATTATACGTTTCACATACCTTACCTTTCACAAAAATGATATTATGTTTAAAAAAATGTCTCCGTTTCAGATAATCGACTTAATAATGGCTGGATTGATTTTGACGGGACTTTTACTGGTAATAGTAATAGTTACAATTCTGCTTTATTTCTTGCCGCCAGATATCACCTAAGTTTAAATATATATGCCTTTAACTATAAACTTGTCTCGCACGCTACGTGGCGACTAGATAGCGTTCTCATGTTCGGATAGTTTGCATTAATCTGATTCGAGAATAAATGTGCGGTGATAGCTTTGGTACGTACAATTTATGCGCGTTCTATGAAAGCACTATTTACCGAACAGTAGGGTGATAATTGCGTGCACACGGCGCTTCGCGTTTCTAAGGCCATGCTTAGAAAGAGGCGTAGCGTTTTTATACAAAATAATACGTTAAGTATTGTTTGTTAAAGAACCCATTGAGATCTGTACATTGAATTGCCAGTAGATTATCATTTTATGTAGGTTAATATCACAGTCATAAATTGTTGTTACAAAATTGTTGAATACATAATTCAAGACATAGTCATGGTAACTATGTACTCGTATGTTATTATCTAACACTTATGATTTTAATTCATATTTATTCTTCTTTGTAATTTAGAGTTCTTGTTTTATAGAGGTACGTATGTATAAAGTAACTTTGACAAAAGTTCCATGACATTGCATATATTATATTCTGCTTCCTCACCGCAAAGCATTAATTCGGCGGCCTGTGACGGTACATAGCGTTTTGCAAAGCAAAAAAACGATTTTACTAAAGAATTTATATTATGTTAATTATTATAGTATTTTCTTCAAAAGCATAATATTATTTAGTACGTATTCCAAAAGCACGGGACAGTTAAAAAGATAAAAACGCCACAACGCTTCTAATACTCCGCTTCTCTACGAACGAGGTCTAACCATGAGTCATGGCAAACCTATTCTTGAAGTACAGTCCAGAGTAACTGAACCTTAATTTACTTTTCAACCTGTTCCAGTTTTCCTCCTGTATCTTTATGGCAGTAAGGTTCATAATTCGCGGAAGACTCACCGCACTCACTTGGAAGCAAATACCAAACACACGAACTGGTCAATTAATAAATTCTTACTGTTAGTTTTACAGGCACTTGAATGGAACGATTATTCAGAAGTGTATGTGCGTGACTGGTTTCCTTAGTATTTTTAGAAAGCTATTTCATTATAAAATATTAACAATATCTTATCTCTTGTCAGGAATGTTTTGGAATCAAAACACGTTTCACATTTTGTGAATTTTCATTCCTTATTAATGAACTTATTTAATAAATTTAATAAATTCAAGAATATTAATATTTTGAGCAATGTATAAATTGCAAAAAACAATTTATGTCCATTCATTGAATCATTAAAGCATGTCGTTTCAACTACATACCACACAACTACATACCGCTTGAGGTATGGCGAGTTGACAGGCCAGTCCTTGACGATCCCCATTCTCCCCATTGTATTCAGACGAGTTCAACGTTCCCAAGGTATTTATGGGCGTAGTAATTCAATCAACAGCAAAAAGCTAGGTACATTGTCACATCAATGAATAGTGGAAACAAGAAAGCAAGTCTTGGCAGATAAATTGAACCCGCTAATATTAATGTGCTCCATAAAGAGAACATTATAATATGAGTTAAACGCGTTGAGTGCTTTAGTTTAGTGAACTTTAATGTATTTGCTACCTTAAATCAAGAAGATTTAAATGTTAACCAAATGATAATTACTCAAGTGGAGAGTAAAAAATAGTTTGTGAATAACATTTCTGGTAATGACAATAAGTAGCTTAAAATGATAGTAAGCGATAAACTAATACCGTACTTCTAATAAATTGAACTAAACGACCAAAAATCATCAAGCATGAATAAGAAACTTCTATTAGAACGAATAGCTAGAAAAGGATAAACGAAACAAACAATGCATTAACTGTCGTCCTTCCAAACAAAGATTTGTGAGGCAAGTTTATTCAGTAGCTGGTATCGGAATTGCGAGTACTATTAAGAGATCACGAATCTAAAATAGCAATGCACGCTGCGAGGCATGAACAAAACAGGAACGCTAAGGGTACAATGGATAATACCGCGCTATTTAACTTTCATTGGATTCGAAGATCAAGTTAACTTATCGGAATAAAATATTCACCTTTTAATTTCATATTTCATTTTCATATTCACGCTTTTAAATATCATACCAGTCCGTTCCAATGTTCGCTTGTTTATTTTCTGTGTTCCATTCACATGAAATTGCTTGTTAAAACGAAACAAAGTAACTTTGTTCGCAAATATATTATTTGCTTACTCATTTTCATTTTAGTTCGAAACTATAGTAATTTATTTCGCAAAACAACAAGGTACATTGTTGTTCAAATATTTCAGGATTTTCCGATACAAATAATGAGATAGCATTTATAGATGAAGTGGTTATAGATATAGGTGAAATGTGGAATGAACTTCCTCCTAAGGTATTCTCGCAGGGCTATGACATTGGGTTCTTAGAAAAGGTGCAAATAAAGTTCTCCTCTAAAACCAGCGTTGCTTTGACACCTACTCTGGTCTTGCAAATGTCCATGGGCGATGGTGACTATTTTCCATCAGATAGCCCGTCTGATATTTAAAAAAGCCAACACAAATGTTGAATTACAGGTCGGAATGCGTTAGTTTGAGAATGAACATTGAACACTGGTTGAAATAGTTTTATAAGTACATAGATCTAAAATAACGCAGCCAGCAGTAAGGAACAAAACAAATGCTGCCACAATAAGACGAGGTTCCGCGTGCCACGCCGCAGACGATGCGACAGTCCAAAGAGGATTTATGTACGACAGTATCACCTGCCCCCCTTATTTTGCTAAATCCGTTACAGTGCCGTTCATTCATGCATTTATCCTTTGCGTGTACCGTTTCAAATACTTTGTTATTTTTAATCAATTTCACTTGAACATATTTGACTGTTGCGTTATATTTTAACACTAGTTTTCGCCCGCGGCTTCGCTCCCGTTAAATATTAGATGTTCTAATGCAATTCAATCTAATCCAGTGGCCGTAGATGTAAAAGTATGTAGGTTGTAGGTATAAAAGTTACTTTTGTATCCCTCGGGAGTAGTACGTTTTTTCGGGATGAAAGGTACTCTATGACCTATGTGTGTGCAAAATTTCATAACGATCGGTCTAGTAGTTAAAGCGTGAAAGCGTTACCAACAAACAAACAACAGGGTAGGATAGGATTAGGATATCTCTGACGGTGTTAATTATGTAGTTATATTGATTCCAAATAAAGATTATGACATTATTCTTATAATAGGATAAGCTATTAAATAGATAAAGGTGACGTGAAACTTAATGAAGAATCAGAATATGATATACTACATAATAATTTTTAAAATTTACAGGAATTTATTATAGTTTTCGTATGCAATTTTAAATGAACACCAAATTCGCCAGTCGTGTACTCTAAAAGACCGCTAAGCGGGTTGTATCATCCATCTTCCTCAATAACTCCGGCACTTTCGGCCACTGGGACAATTTAGTGCGCTTCTGTACAAATAGAATTTATGGGCGACAGAGTCTCCCGGAAGGACGATTCTTCATTCTGCGAGACGGTCATGCCATATGTGGCAAATTGGTAACCTCTTTTAATACTGTTATAAATATTGGAAACGTAATCTTTCTGAATATGAGTACTAAAAGTTTGTTATTCGATATTTGAAGAATATTTGAACAAAGAAATGGCAGTTATCCAGAATAAAGAAAATAAGAAGACACAAGACATTTTATGAGGTATTTAAGTCATATTCTAAAGATATTATGGTATAATAAATAATTCTTCTACATATAATAATATCAAAAGCTCGTAACAATAAAATATATTACTATAAGTTATTGATGAGGTTATGAATAACATTTTATTGTTATTTGCTGTAACATACCAAAGGAACTTTAAAGCATACATATTTTCCCTTTCCATTAATTCACTGCTTACCGCAAATCCTAAGAGGTGCTTATAGCTATTTAATTCGTTTTTAATTACATACTCTATGGTTGTCGTAACATACTTTTATGTGGCTAATACTGTATTAATGGTAAGTAAACTACCGATAAACTATCTTCTTTCTGAAGTACTGTAAAACGTACCTTTAGTTATAGCTGGAGGCATGAATGTTTACTTCTAATAAATTGCGATATCCCAAGTCATAGTTAGACATTTCCGGGATCTATATAACAACCAGCAAGAAAATAAAATTAGCATACCAAAAAAAAACATTATCTTCAGTCTTGCTAAAGTTAGGCTGAGAGTTGCTAACGCCCGTTCTTAGTAGAAATACACAGAAAAGTATATGACTTTATCTTCATTTCAATTATATATCCAGTAAACTTTAAAAACATAAATGTCACAGGACATAAATATTAGCTTTAAACGTCGCTTGCATGAATAATTAAATCCATTATAATTCTCTTAATTCATAAACAATTTATCTCATTACTTGACTCTTGTCCAACAAGACTATTGCCTGAGGATGATTCAAAACAAAAAACTGGAATACTAGACTGCCAAAGTCGTAAACTTTAATACCACCACTGTAATATTGGAAAGTCGCCTTAAGTGGTATATTTCAAAATATTATCCCGAACAAATAGCTTGCCGCAGCACTTAATGCTGGAAGAAATGTGAAATCCATAACAAATGTATCGGACGGATATTGAGTTTTGATGTCATAGATGATGCGTGTCTGCAGTCTCACGATAATAAAATGTTCTGTCCCATCTCGTAAATGTTCCGTATAATACGCGAACAACAATAGATAATTTTCTTAGATGTATTTTGGAATAGGTTAACGTATTATTTTAATATTACCCGCCATGGGGCAAATCTTTAAATTTATTTTATTGTAAGCTGTAGGTGATAATTTAAATCTTTTCTGAGAATTTTAGCTCCTTGGCCGCGGTAATCATTTAAGTCTTTAAAACTATTGTTGGATCGTTCTTTAATCGTCAATCCCTTATCTTAAGCTTCTAAAGAAGCACGCTGAATTTTCTTGCTGCCGATTACCTTTAATTTTTCAAATTCAAGCGTCAATCATCTATTTAATTGAGCAAGCGAACGGATTGACAATGACGAATTACATTCTCAAAGTCGCTCGGTAGGAGAACCGTATATTATACGTTTTAATATAAACCGGGGCCCTTGATATAATCGTCTGGGTAGATGTTATAATGCTTATGGAAAAAGCGGCGTACCATGAGTCATACTCGTAGTTCAGACATTGATAGACGATAGTGTTTCCAGCCCAAGGATTTATATTAGCAGCAAAATATTGCATATCAATAACGTTACGTAGCGTGACAATTCAGTATTTTTTGCCAAATAGATTTTGATTTTTATTCAATCCTTTTTTAATGTTTTTTTGCTATTACATTAATATCCAACAAGCTAGCGAAATATTATAATGAGTAGGTTAGTAATACCCGTGGGATAATCGGAATGAAAAATGTATAAGCCACTCTGCAACTTATTAAAATTTAAGTTAATTCATCGGATATTCTTTGAACTTACACTACCATTAATTTTTTATAAATAGAAATAAAGTTCATATTACTTGTTCCGGCAACTTGGTATTTGTGTGAACGATTTTGTTCCAGCTAGCCTTTCTCTTCATCGATGTATACATTGACGTTCGGCAATCGCATTGTCCCGCAACGCCGAATCATTTGTTTGTCCATGTTTATGATAACCGTCACTATTAGATTTGTTATCTACATTGTAAGAGAACGAGTTATTGTATTGCTATGCACTTCTTGCTACACTGCCTCGGGCATTCTCTGCTCACCATAAACCACGGGTCGCCCGGACAAAAGCATTTGAATATCGCGCGTGGGCGACGACTGACAACTCGCGTGGAGATGGATATTTATGTGTTACGACACGACAAATGACCGCGATAACAAACTCAACGATCGAATACGAAACGGACACATTAAAATGGGTTCTGTTTAAAATCTTACTTTTTCGCTCGACTCGAGTTTCACCTAGTGTTTTGATTAAACTATTCCGCATATGTAACAATAAAATTGTTATTCATTAATCGTATGTTATCATTTAGCAGTTCAAGTTGATAAAAGCAGTAATTGAATAAAACATGTTGTTTTAGTATTGGAGTTATGGATACTGCATAATAAATTCAAGATGTCTCACTACCTGGATGTATAATAGAGTCTAAATACTTTAATTATTTAAGTTCTATCGTTATAGCACGATATACATATAATACCAAAGAAATTTGCAAGCAAATGGTGTACCACAAGGAATTTGCCAATAACATCGGGTCGTGCATTGTAAAATTGTATCGTAACGCGTGCTACACATTCAAGCGGGACCACGAACATGATCGTAAATATTCCGATCTATATCTCGGAGCCAGGCTCTGTCATTGGTGAACTGCGCTCGAAAAATTGGATTTTTATTCGATTTCCGAATATTGTCAGTCGGTTATTGGTTTTTTTTCGATTGTTCATCAATTTTCGGTTAGCGGCTAACACGTTACTTGTTTTGTGACTGTTTTTTGAATGTTTACGGTTTGATGGATTGGGACAAATAAAAAATACAAAACGGTTGCATTTTAATGCACATTTCTTATTGTGTTAATTATGCTTCCGAGTACAATCAATATCATTGCGTTAATTTATGGCATACTTCTTATTTTCTTTTGTTTGATTCTTGAATGCACGCAAAATATTCTTTTTCATCGTTCCATTTTCGAATAGCTTTCTTCTTATAGTTAAAAAATATTAAAAAACATTGACCTCATTAAATCCTCCGATCATTAACACACACATAATTTAAAACGTTTCCTCGCCTCAAGTTCCCTCATTTGTAGAGTCATGAATAAAACTTGAGAATGAGTTCGACAGTCGATATTTCATTCGAAATTCAAATAAAACACGATTCTAAATTTAAAATGTCCAATCTGTCAACGGTCGAGCGCGTGTTGTGCGACGAAGGATGGTTGCAAACGATACCTACATCTGTTGTCTATTTCGAGATTTGTCACCGTTGAGACTGTCGCCGGAACTCGAAAGGAACTCGAACCCTTTTTTCATTCACATTCCTTTGACGAAAACCAATATCAGAATTGACACACAAAGTTCGAATATGGAGCACGAGAACGAGGTTTGATTTTTGGAATCTTGCGACTTCATTGGTATGCAGTCTTATCCTTGTACTCTGTTTAAGAAGAAATAAAATAAAGGGAATTTATGAACTTGCAGTTTCGCAGTCCTTGTAATAGCAGTGTTAGTTGCTGGTTCGTTATGTTTTGTAGGGTATAGTAAGAGAGACATACAGGCATATAGACTTATCAGAGGCGTTCCAACTTAGTCCTCAGGGGTAATACATCTGTGATCTACCTCAGGTAGGATTACTATCTTATCTGAGCTTGATCACAGGTGTCAATTTCAGTGGCCACTATCAGATGGACTGTATGTTCATTTGTCGACTCTATAGGTACTACAAATAGCCTATTTTCTGAAATGATAAATACATTTAAAACGGCTACGTGTAAGTTTGAAATAACAAAACTGATACCAGCAACAAATCAGTCAGTCAATCAAATGATGGAATTTTTGTGCAAAAAATGTGGTTCTAAAACTATTATTAAACCGTGCATGCTGATATTATAAGCTTTCTCACATAGAATAATGAGTTCATACTCTCGTAACAAAACAACCCTGTAGGTGTTTGCATCGAAGATCACGTAATTCAGTTAGCATTGTTAATTACTTAATCAAGGTACGAAGGCTTCGCACCTCAACTAAGCTCTGTTTGCTATCACAATGTTGAGTAAATTTATTCGCCTTACATACGTGACACTGTATGATTTTCGTCGCTTTGTCAAACAAACAGAACATGATCTAGATTCTAATAGGGTTAAGCACAAATTTAGCGAGTTAGGAGTTATGATTTCAGAAGTTTCGAGACTGTAGCGCTTGTGTAGGTAAGTGATAACAAAGTTAAGCAATGTCGGGAGTACTCGGTACATGGATGGGTGACCCTCAACGACTACATGTTGTCGTTGGTGACCCTAGTGGCTAAATCAAAGTGTGGTTCCATGACTCTTAATGGCATTTAATGACTATTACAGTCTTGTCACAATTAAAATTAAAAACCCTTACAAGCATTAATTCGGGGTTGACGGAAGCTAAGACCTTGAACTTTGAAGCGTTAAAACTTCTAAACGGAAGGTTCGGATTTTGTTGCACTCCAAAGCGAACGAAGCTTTCCGAAGCTTATCGGGTCGCTTTGTCCTGAACGCATTAAGCTAATTTGAATAGAGGCCTCAAAAAGCTCTTGTTCGGTTTCGTCCCTTTTCCGAGCTTTCGCCGCCTGATTGTGGGAGCCGACTGCATGCATTCTTCTCGACCAAAGACAGATGCATTTGTTTTTTTTTACAGTAAATTATTGTCGTATAAATCAACCTCTTTATTAGCCACTTCCCACAAATATTTCGCCGATAACCGGACGAATGTATTACGAAATATTTATTCGTAATTGCGATTTTATCAACAACTTGTCGCTTGCGTAATTAAAACGTTACTAAAATATAATTTAAGTGCCGACTCGAAATACAAATCGGCGACAGATCGTAAGACGT
The DNA here is from genome assembly GCA_018251915.1 of Urbanus proteus proteus. Lineage (NCBI taxonomy): Eukaryota > Metazoa > Arthropoda > Insecta > Lepidoptera > Hesperiidae > Urbanus > Urbanus proteus. The sequence goes on from DWPV01000022.1 coordinate 49,724, forward strand.
GATAACGTTAGTTTTAGACGGACTTAAAAATAAGCCTCTCCGGAATATGAAATCAGATAAGCCGGCGATCTCGACTGTCATCACATTAACTAATGGATTCTATCTACTGCATTTGACATCTTGAGGCGTTGGTATTTAGAACCATATTGCAGCCTGGCTCATCTCACTGTGTGACGAATGTCCGAGATGTGGCGCCGTGGGCGAAACCACTGACAAACGACAGTCTGTCACAGCTGTGATAAATAACTGATTATGTTACAGCATTTTGCCGTCATAATTAATTGACAACGGTTATCTACTCGGCATTACAGCCCCCACTGACTTATTATTAACCGAGCCATTAAGTCCATGCTGGCCGGTCCATCCAATATAAAGTATCCAGACAATTATCTCCGCTAACGAATGAAACGGAAATTGTAATCCGAAGCTTTCCACGCTGCGAGCATGCACCCTGCGGACTCGGGTTTTATTTTTTATTGCTTTATTATTTTATTGGGATTGCAAGCGCAAAGTGCCTCAGGTTTTTACAGTTTACTTTCCGACCGGTTTCAGGGTTATAAATTCCGCGAGGTTTAAACGAGCCGAGCCAACCGGCTACCACATTTATATAGGCGCTGATCATTTGTTATCGCGGAATTGAATGTTTCTTAAGTTTTAATGAGAAACAGTGAGTTATGGTTCACGCTGTACCTTAGACCTTTAAACAAATTTCTTTTGATGTCGAGTTCCGTTGTAATAATTTGGGATTATTTGTCGTTGTTGAGACCACGACAAAAAGTCGTAAACAACCGAAAATAACGAGCGAAATGATCGTTCACCGAAATAGTGACGGTATTCCGGTGATCTCGCTCTACGGTTAATTGCCGCATTTTTTCCGCGCTCGCCTGCCACGGATTCCGTAATTTGTCTTCTCAGAAATGAGTCGCGTCGTCGAATGCAAGCGACATGTAGATGCGGCCGTTTTTTGTGAGACACCCCTCGGTTTTCGTGCGGCGTAAATTACGTTTTAGTGAAATACCCCGGGGAAACGTTAGACGGGTAATTACTGTTTTAACTGTTGGGACAGAAATGTCAAACGCAACCTATTTTTGTGTTTCCGTTTGTACTCAGTGTCGTGAAGGCGAAACAGTCGGGAATTCGGACGCTTCGATTGATTAAAAATACATTTCATCAGTATTGGCTGAATAATTGAAATCGGATTCGGAGCGCCTCTGCGGTCACATTTCGGCCGGTATAATGCAATCAATACTTTGACGTATAACGCGGTGGTACTTTACGACCGGCGGGAAGATTTACGCTTACCCCGTACGCTATTTACGCAGCTTGTGATATTTTACGATTACGCTCACGCAAGTTACTCAAGTTCCACTTTTAGCGAATAAACGATAAACGAAGAACGAATTCTCATTTATAAGCAAAGTTCAATTTGTTTAATCTGGTCATAACCGGCGTATTAAAACCAAACATGGTAAAAGTGATGAAATACCGTCAAACAAGAACACAATATATGGCTACAATATTGTACAGCCACAACTGGTAGGTATTAAACAAAAATACTTAGTGTGGCAGTACCTAAGTACCTCCGCCGAAGGACAGTTACCTAATGAAATAAAAAACATCTTACGGTATATTTTCCATCATATTTACTGGTTTCTTGGTTAAAGTGACGCACTTACCTAAAACCCACTTATTATAATACCCGCGACACGACGACACTGCGAGAATTACCTATTAAAACTTCTGACTAAAGCTGAAATCTAACCTATCTAGATAGGTGAAATTCTAGACAAATGGGGTTTTCGCTAAAATATATGGACGTTGCCAGCAACCCTTATACGTTTTATGTCAAAGCGAACTGTCCTTTGTGGCATGGCCTACGTCCCGCCTCAGCCAGTACCTATATATCAATTAACCGAGACAATTGCACATATTTTACCGTTAAAATGTATCTGTTGTAAAAAAATTAAGGTAGATAATAATATAATGTGCTTACGATAAATGTTTTTTTTCTGCTTATCATATTTTTAAGGTGTAAAATAAAGGAAGGTATTGTATTGTATAATTTGACCGATAAAGTAGTTGGTACTTCTTTCTATTTTTGGCGTGTAGCAGTTCTTACGTTTCGGCGGAAGAGTGTTGATGCCGGTGGATTTATATATCTTAATTCTCAAGGATAATGCATCTATGGTCGGCTTCAGGTAGAACTTCTGTTCTATATGAAGTTGGCTTTTGCAAGATATGGAACGATCTTCCTCCAGAGTTTCTTCCAAAAAAGGTGAATAAGAGCTCTCATTTAAAACCGGTGATGCATTGGCGAATCCTCTGGTGTTTGATGATCAGATCAGGCGGCGGTGACTACTTTTCCGGTGTCCCGTCAGCTTTATTACCAGGTTAGATATATAAAAAAAGCAAAAAAAAAGATATCCATGGGTGGCAGTAACCGCTTACCGATGATGCGTTGTTCATTTTTTTTATTTTGACGATTCATATGGCGTAAAGGTCGCCATACCAATGAAACGCAAATATCCACTTCCCAAAGGAGAGGGGTTACTGTAACAATCTTCAAAACGATTGCAGTCATTATTATGTAACTTTGCAATCAAAATATTCATGAGTGTTATGGTGTATGGAAATGATGGATTGTTAGTTCAAGTGTTTCTGTTTTGGTTTTCTTATCTTAGAACGCATTTCGTTCGTATAAAAAGCTATTAGCTTTTAAAGATGGCACGCTCGAGCTGAAGTGGCTTGCTTTTTATATTGCTCCGTCTATAAATAGCTTTTTCTAGGACTATGTTTCTTCATAAACGTTCTATTGGTTTAAGTATCTTTGTATTTGTATAAATTGAATAAAGTTAAAGTTTTAAAAATATTAGATTTTGATATAAGTTTTATAGACAAGATCAAATTCTTACGTTTTCTCTATGAAATTAAGTACAATACTCTTTATTTACATACACCTTGAACGAAAGGATTATCTACTTTAAATGTTCAAGTTTTAGTACTTCTAGGAGATTCAGTACTGTGTGCTTGTCTTAATGTGGTGAGCATGGTAACCACACACATAGTTAAGTTAATCCCACAGTCTATGAATTTGTAAAGCATTATAATCGTAAATCAATATACAGACATTTGAAAACCCATACTTTTAGTTACTAATAATAAACCTTGGACATAACGAGGCACAATTCTACAAGCTGTCAATAAAACACGTCTAGTACATTAACAAAGGCTTGTACTGGAAACAGCACAAAACTGTGTAGTACTGTCAAAGGCACAAATTACAGCATTCATGACCAATAATTGCACGGTTGGTAGCCACTCGTAATAATCCGGCAATATGACAGCTTGTAACCGTTTCATATTGCCTTGATGACAGGTAATAGCTAGGCAGAGATGACAGATAGTGGAATTCTAAGTAGTAAAATAAAATGTAACAGAAAACACGCTTATTATTATTGGTATTGGCACTAAATGTCATTGCATGGTACCGATTGTGACTAGTTTTCGGAGGAATTACCTACCACCTATTTCAGTATTTAATTTTAGAAGACTTTGATTACTTCGTTAAGCGTATTGAAAATAAAACAAACACAAAAAAATATTACTGATACTACATGCACGGTGTTTACCTACCTACTACATAATATTTTTATGTCATTATAGGATGGATATAGCCGAATGTGTTACCAACAACATCATACTTTTATGTTTTTAGCTTGTTCGAGCCAGTATCTATTCGATTCGAAGCAATCCACGGGGCTTCAGTATGTAGGATTTAATATCAACATAAAGTAATGATGACAAAAACCAAAATGACTCTAAAACAAACGATGTCCTTATTTCTAAAAACTTGGCAATATGCAAATTGGGAACGCAATATATTATTTTAGGTGCTTGCGTTCAGCCATATCTATTTGTCAATGTATTTAATTTGATTCCGTTTTGAAGCCGACAATCATTTACCAAGCAACGTTACTGCAAACAATCTGACGTCCAATATATTAAATTAAGATGGACATAATTTGTACGGCGTCTAATAATAATTTATGGTGTGCTCCAAGCTATATTTATTTCACTTTTAATCGACATTGTCATATCGCAGTTAAACTCGTTATTAATTAGAGCAACGAATGATTAATTGACCAGATTGTAAGGTATATTTATCCGCCCCTGTATTTGCTAGACTGATAGCAATAAATTTACTATTTATGACTCCTACTAATAAAGGTTCCGGTTTATGTTACATTTTTCTTTAATGACTTGCAATGAAGTTACGTACCACCTGCTGTAACTTGATCGGCGTAAATGTAATAAAGTTTTAGTATTGACTGCGCAGGCGCAGCTTTTAAACTGTTTGGTACTTTTGTTACCTTTAAAGATTTACCAGTTATTTATATATTTCTGCATAGCAATATATCTATTACCTATTGTTTTGCTCAGTCTTGATTAGGAAATTTATTAAAAATTCTACACGCTTTCTACTCTTATAGCTCTACAGTAGGAATTTCTCCTGTGTCTTGGGTACCATGGACACACAAAGACGCTAACACCCAGATCCAGAACAGAAAATGTTAACTCATGATTCAGATATCTGTCTGGCCGACAATCGAACCCGGGACCCACTGCGCGTCAGACCTGCAATGGTGACCGCTCCTTTGGTGCCACCGTAAAATTTCAAGCTCAAGCCATATAATTAGGTGAGTATATAAAAAAAACTCATACGTATGAATGCAAAGTTGTGTAAAAATTAAAATATATCTCTCAACTGCATTTTATATGTTGTAGATCAAAATATTAGCAAGCAGAATTTTTAAATAACTACGTTTTCAAAATACTGAGCTTACACGCGCAATAAACAAGTACTATTTGGTATGTAAATATTAAATCAATATATCTGTAGATATATTTCTATATACCGTCTAACTCAAATATCAATTAAATATTTTACTGGCTCGCTTAATACTTTTTGCGTTTATTTTCAATCAACAAGTTATACCAATAACGTTGGCGCCGACGAAATTGGTTTGGAAAATAAATTCGCTTTTTTCGGACAAATACCAATTTGAATGAGGCACAAAATACTAAACAATAACAGTAGTTTTAAAATATGGTTTTCTGATTATAACATTTAAAACTTTTATAATAATTTAAACTACATATTAATATGTACAAGTTAAAGTAAACTAAAATATTTATAAATATTTTAGGTACCTATAAGGTTAGGTACACATAATATCAGTACTTTTTTACATTTAACTCAAATAGTCTCACGTATGTGGTGAGACCCGAATTCATGAAATAATGCACATAATATAATAAACATTAACTATAGTAGAACTAATCATAGTAACAAATATCTTATATCTTATATCTGATACTGCTTATGCTCTGTTGCCCCTGAAGACTAGGTTGACATACCTCGAATAAGTACCTATGTGTCCCTTGAACCAGACCCTTATACCAATTAAACCAGAACACAGCAGCGCTTAACATTGCTCTTATAAATGTTAGTTATAATAGTATGACGTTAGTTTCTCCAGATTCGAACCAATAAGGGTTTGCCTTCTACAAAATTCCAAAATTTATAGGACAAAAATAGCCAATCAAAATATTAGTCAACTTGTCCATTATTGTGTGAAAGTCTTTGCAAATAAATATATTGTTACGGTCTAATATCATGCAAACATGTTCTTATCTAAAAAAATCTTCATAAAAGCACTTTTGTATCCTAAGCTAAAATAGGAAATAGTTACTTAAATAACGTTGGCTACATTAAGTAAAATATACTCGTACAGTTCACATAACTGAAAACTTCAGTGCAATATTCAGGTTAAAGTTCTCGTTTTATCCGCTTCCAGACTTAACCGAAATAGTTTACGAATGCCGGGCTCCGAACTCACTCAAGAATGCGCTTACGAGTATGCTAAGCACTTCACACTCGAGCATAAGCATGGGACAATACATCAAAGTCAACGTGTACTGTAATGGTAGTGCTTACAGTTGCAACACTGCCTTAGCTATCCTATAAATAGTCGGTGTAAAGAGTATTCTCAAATAGATATAGCTACACTAAAAAATGTAGTTTGAAGGTTTCTGGCTGAATGGTAGAACTCTCAGACCTATTTTGGATGTATTAAAGCTGTGCTATCTTCTGGTTGTAAGAGTAGAAAGGGAGGGGAACACTATGTAGGTACACTACTTTATAAGAATTCCAACTTTGTCCTCAGGGATAGCTATAGCAATACTTCTGAGATCGACTACAATGGTGGTGTGCTTACATTTTTTTATATGATCGAAGTAGCAAATGAGCATGCAGTCCACCTGATGGTAAGGGGCCACTGCCGCTCATGGACATTTGCAATTAACCCCAAGTAAGATCACAGTCCTACCTGAGATCGGCCAAAGATGCGTTGCTACCCCTGAGGACTAAGTTGAAACGCCTTGGATAAGTATGTCTCCCTGACCACATCCTTCAAACCAGAACATAGCAGCGTTGCACTGCTGTTATAAGGCAGAAATTGGTGTAGCCACAAAGGGCTTTACCGCCTTTAAATATTAATAAATGTTAATATTGTAACATAATCATATGTTTCTTAGATATGTCGATTTTTATTGTATTTTTCGACATCAAATTTAATAAACCAAATAACGTAACGAGTTACATTCACTATAACACGCACCTAATAAGCATTTGTAGCTGGTGAATCATACATAAGGAAGCAACAAAGCATTAGTTCCAAAATAGACAAAATACCAATCCGTAGACTTCACTTAAAAGCCAAGCTAAGCCCATTATTATGAAAGTTCTATCCAGTCTTGACTACAATTACTCGAAACTTTGTAATAGTTGGCAACCCAAATCTAAACTAAGTTAAAACATTTGGCACGAGTAAGCGTAGGTACCCTGATTCGGAAGATATTTATGATATTTATTTTTATGTTACTTGATAGTTTAGTCAATAAAGCCCATGACCTAACTCTTACGATGGAAAAAGTTAGAGAACAGGAACACACATTTAAAACATTAAAACCTTTTGATAAACGAAAAAATAAATAGATTTTTTTATAAACTGACAGTAGCAAACGAGCATGCAGTCCAACTGACGGTGAGTGGCCACTGCACATGAACATTTGTAATAAGCCCCAGATAAGACGTGTCAGATCTGAGGTTGGTATTGATACCCCTGAGGACTTATTTGCAACGCCTCCGACAAGTCTCCCTTACCACACCCTTCAAGCCAGAACACAGCAGTGCTTGACACTGCCTTTATAAGGTATAAATAAATAAATGTGGCGATGGTGCCAACGAAGTGGAACCATAAGGCTTGTACCATTTTTAAAACAAATATGTTTTCATGAAACATAATTATGAAAAATTATTTTTGTACATGCCCAACGGGAAATTGTATGAATTGTATTGAAACTGGATCCTTCTGCGTATAGAAGTACCTATCTTACTATCCTGTCTATAACGCAAGTTAGACAGGATATACTCGCAACTCCATTTGTTAGGACTCAAGCAAACTATAATTTCCAAAGCAATGATTGGAACAACCATTCATTATTCAATTACCTTACCTTGTTTACCGCTTTACGTCTTGATCATTTAACAAATGCGGTGTAATTATGGCCTATAAAACATCAACTGAGAGTAACTGAGAGCTAGAATTAAACGCCCGTTGCGTGTATTACAAAACTAGGCTTAGATTATATGCCCACGTGTAGTGCAATTATGACATACATAAGTCTCTCTCTCTTCAGTCGATACCTCAGTGATGAGGATCGTGACTTCTCTGCTGTACCTATAGTGTCCTATAGTAACTTTCCATCTGTTTCGGTTAGTAGCCTGGTGTATAGCCTCGCTGACTGGTATCTCAAGGTATTAGACACTTGATCTGACCATCGTTTAGGGCTGTGTCCTCGGAGTCTCTTGCCTTCCAATTTGCCTGTCACCACTAGTTTTTCAAAGTTGTCGCTATTTCTTCAGGCTATATATTATGATCGAATTATGTGAGTATACGGTGAAAGCAAGTGCTAGATAGTCGTTGGGAATGCAACACAAGTATCCTCTAGTAAATATTATATCTGTCTTAAAGTACATAGATACAATTCAGCTATTGTTATGTGATCGCTATGTTATAATAGAAAGACCTTGCGTAAAGCCAACAGATTTAACATCATCCAAAGATTGATGGGGACGATGGGGTACCTCGTCTTTTTGTCTCGGCGTAGGTACCTAATGTTCCCTCGTTTTATTAAAGCGTTTTATATTATGTACAATATTACGTCTTATTACTAATACGTACTATATTAATAATATATACGATATTGTTTATCTAAATACTAATCAAATTTTCAAAAATTCCTTAGTTATAAATTTTCAACCTCCATGGTATAGGAGTAAATCTTCAAAAATACTTCCTTACATCAGTGTCATACTAATAAGAAAACCTTTAAATTTTCTAAGAATACATCAAAAACTGCCAGTTTAGGCTGTAAGTTGATTAATTGTTTGTTCTATCTAGTAGTTATTTGTTGGACTTTTTTAAAATCATATAGGTATATAGTATATACCTATTTATGTTTATTATCATTACGTTATGTTAGACATAATAAAATTAAGCGCGAATCAAATATTTGCATTTGTATTTACCTCCTTTGAACTTTTATTTTAGTAGTATTTATACGTAACTATGTCTATATTCTCAGAACATACGACATTGGAACTGAGTGACTAAATTCGTGTCAATACACTTAGAAAGCAACTTAAAGACTTGGCAACGGGCGCGCTGAGGTCGGTTTGGCCTAAGTAGAGTGCATTGAGGCTGCCAAGTATTTGGGCATTACGAACTCCTATATAATTAAGCTTTACTGTACTGTCTTGTTTCTGTTCAATTATCTTACATTTTAGACAAGTTACAAAGCTATAGCTTGACGTCTGAATCGTGAATAAATCGGTCGAAGTTGGACAAATTTTGGTATATATTAATATTGTATTTTTTATTAGGCATTTATGTTATTTTTGTACAAACACCTACTGTCTAAATATTTCCAGTTTCGTAAACTGATTAAGAACATGGGTTATATCATACCTATAGTGAACGTAATGGATGTCCAAGGATAGCCCGGCAAAGTCATAATATCAATAAATATGTTTTTGCAAATAACTTGTAAATTACACTCAAAAACACTTATTTCGCTAAGAATTCACACAAGTATCTAAAAAAGTGAGCTTGTAAGACTTAAAACAGTTGAATCACATAATATTTAGATAAATGTATTATCTATCTAAATACAACTACTTTAATTATATAACTCCAAGATACCACTGTTAGGGTAGTAATGATTATATCTGAATCATTTAACGCAAATATTCCTGTACGAGCAATATTTTCACGGGAACAGCCGTCTTATTGCCGCAACGGAACAGCGCTGCTGCCAAATTGCCAAAACGCGCCTTCCACGCCTCATTTAGCCAAGGTAGCTATGTGCTTAGATTTATTATTGTAAAAGAAAATAAATATAATTTGTAATGTACCCCTACGCAAAAATCGCCGTAGTAGCTATTTATATTCAACATGTCTATGATCTATGTCTATGTCTTTTATAAATTATAGCACCTTTTCCTTTTTTATATGATTGTCTGTGGTTGTTATAGTTTATTTATTGTAATTATTAGTCTATCATATTTTCATGCATTAAAAAAACTTTTAAAGGTATTTTTCGTTTTATTAGATCTAAATCAACTAACAACTACAAATTAATTTCCTCGAGAGGTACCACAAGACTACACTGATCGTCTTTTGTTTTCATCGAACCTGTTTTTATTACGTATTACTTTTTAATACACGAATTTTACAACAAATGTGTGCTAGTGCTAACATAAAAGAATAATACAAATTGACAGATATAAAATAATTAAATTAAATTAAACTTAAATAATACCTGCTACCAGTAAAAATATTCATCGCGTTGCCCTACAAGCATTCCAAATGGATTATATGAAAATTTATAAATGAGATTTAAAATACAATGCAATTTAAAATTTGAAGGAGTAGCAAACAATAAACAACGGAATTCGTCATTGGTAAATAGCAACTTACGTAAATAAGCAGGATTTTGTTAAATTTATTTTATTAACGTTTCGAACGCCACAATGATTGTGGTTTGGATATGGCTGAAAATGAACGGATTAAATAAAATACTAAGAGAAAATTACCTCTTTAAATAAAAAGCAGATATTTAAACTGTATATTTACCAGTTACCTTTCAGCATTGTTATGTGAGTACCGTTATATAAAACAATACCTACAAAATAACGGAGAGAAGAAAGTGAGGTAATTATATGTTTTTGTAATTTATTTATATTAAAAGTAGTAATTTGACTGCTTATAATATGTAACAAATAAATTATATTCTTGTTACAATTATAACAATTAAAACTAAATTATCTAAACATTAAAATAAGAGCGTATGATAAAGTAAGATTATTAAATAAATTACGTCATTAATAACGCTAATTATATGTACACAGCTTTAAGTTAACATACATTATAACTTAATAGCATAATTATCTACACGGGAATTTTAAATTTCTTGTGCCCTCATTACCACCTGCATCCCACTTAATAGAGGTATTCCTATAAAATTCAATTTTACAAGTTTCTCACGCATCTTATCAACTTAATTAGGCAGAAACAAAGACGGGACTAATTGTTGTTACTGTCGCGTAATTAGTAGAACGTTTAAGGACTTGACTCCATAGAGTTATTATACTTAGAGTAGGAGAGCCGTGGGTAGACCTGTCAGTGCGAGAACACATAATAAAAGAGAGAACAAACCTATACTTCTCGTTGTCTAATTACTTTATTAGATTAGCTAGCATGATTTGCTATCTCTTTTTTTCCATGGACACATTTTAGGCTCCCCTTCTCTAAGTATAATAACTCTATGCTTTACTTACAACCAGCGGATGTACGCACCATCGCTTTCCTTCGAAATTTTTACCTTTCTAATTACCTCTCGTTTATTGCCCGTAAAACAGAGCAGGACAAATATATCTCTTTGTCTACGAACAGGTGGGTAATTAAATTTAAAGGTTTGACACGATTCGAAATAAAGCGAATCGATTTACAGCGGACGAGAGGTTCGATTGTGTTTTTCTTGCACTGAATTCAATTAAAAATCGAGTCTATCCTGTAATTTGGGAACGAACGTTAAATTATAATAAATAAGCTTCATTCTACTCTCAATATATCGAGTATATAATCAATTTAAATTAATTGTGAGAATGATCGCCGCGTTTCACTGTATGCAAGACTATTTTGTTGATTGGCTACAAAATTTAAACAATTTGTTCATATTAAAAATATTTTTAAGATGGAAAACTGCGAAGACTTTTACCATCCTTACATTTATGAGAAATGATAGGTCAAAGTTCTACGATAATAAGTGTTGTTGTCGTCAGCCCATTATTGTCCCACTGCTGGGCACAGACCTTACAGGTGAACAGGTTTTCTCACGTTTTCCATCACCGTTAAAGCAAGTTATTTTTTAAACGCACATAAATCAGAGGTGCGTGCGTTGAGAAGCAATGTTTCAACCAATAGGCCAGAGGTTCTCAAACTTTTTTGTGGCTCCCCTTTAGAAAAGCGAAATTTGTGACGGAGCCCCGAATAGACGAAATAAATAGACGAAAAAGTTACGTGCATTCTTTTTATAATGACTAATCAAATTACAATGCTACATATAATAAAAGAAAAATAATCTAATGGAGATATTCTTGCGGAGCCCCAAGGCTCCGCGGAGCAAACTTTGAGAATAACTTTTAACAAAAAAATAAAACCGACTTCCTAGTCACAAAAAAGTAA
>DWPV01000023.1:0-61339 GCA_018251915.1 Urbanus proteus proteus
GACCAGGTAGACCAGGAAGACCAGGTAGACCAGGAAGACCAGGTAGACCAGGTAGACCAGGTAGACCAGGAAGACCAAGAAGACCAGGAAGACCAGGAAGACCAGGTTGACCAGGTAGACTAGGTAGAATATATGATTCAGAAGTTACCCATTAAGTAATACATATGAGTAGATACTTAATTAATTAATGTCATATTTATATAATTTTCGAATCTCACTATAAGGAGGAGCCTTATTTGTTTAACTTTAAAGGATATTTACAAGCGTCGCAAGCCAAAGACATTATAAATAGTTATGAACAAAAAAGTAGCGCAACAAACTGTTCAGTGTTTTGTATCAATAGGAGGTAATAAAAATCAATAATATTTCAATTATATAGAAGCAGAATAAGTTATTATCGTAAAACGCAAATAATAGAGCACGGTGGAAGCGCTATCTGCGCGCGCGCATCGGGGCCGGTGTCAGAGGGCGCGCTGATTGCGTTACGCTGGTACGCAGGCTTGTTTACAGCCCGCTTCAACGCCGCCGACACCTCTTTGATCTCACCGACTCACACGAATATTCGATGCCTCCGGTATCAATTAAGAGAAACGAGGCGGCAGTCGTTTATGATAATCGGAATGCCGCAAGTTCGATTAATTTATCACCCTAAGACGATTTTCAGAATACTAACGCAGATTTTGTTTTGCAAGTCAGCTCCCTCTTATCGCTAATGGACACGGGTCTATCTCTATAAGCCCATAACTAACATTCTTAGCCATGAGCATAGGTAGAGAAATGTTGTTTTTAACAAGTCGGATATTTTGAAATAATAAAACCTTCAGCTACATTTAAAAAATATTCATAATCCAATGGTAGCGACTAAAGCCAAAGGCTAAGACACCCGGAAACAAGGGTGAAATTCAGCCACTAGCGGTCATCTATCCCACTCTACACTGCGGCCAGCATTGCAATCCAATCAGTTACAATATACACAGTATTACATAGGCCGCAAGATTACGTGCGTTCCTTTTGTATGCGTATTTCTTTACAGATTTTGTTTTACGAGGGCTTATTTGGTGGCGAGATATGCGAGCGGTCAGTGACGTGATGTTAGCTTGCAGCATATTATAATTAGTCCAAGCTAGCGTGAGTAATGGCGTCGGAAATATCGCGCGGCGTTGGCGCCAAGCGGAGCGGCCATCACGCCACAGCGCGAGCGGCGCTCGCCGCCCGCCGCCGCTTCGTCTGTCTTGTGACTCGGGCTATTTGTGTACTACAAAATGACACCGAGCTGATTTATTTAGAAGTTCAGCTCATCGCCGCGGTGGCTTAAAGGTTGCTCTATTAATAATCTTATTGCCAACGGATGCACTAAATTTTGCTAAACATGTGACTACATTTCACAGAAAATTCTCAAAAGCGATTTATTGCTCTAGTCAAGTATTACGATGTCAATTCAAAAATGTGCAGATTGATGAACGTCAAATGTTTAAATGGTTTCGGAATGTGGTACAATGTAAAGGATGTAAACAAATACATCTATAGAAGAGGTCACTGTACGACGATTTTACCTATATAGCATGGAAGCACGGAGAGTTCAAACAGTTTAATTTACTTAGAAATTACTTAGCAAGAAAACGCTATTCAAAATTATATCAGATTACAGAGAGTAAACAGAAAGATGACACCGCAGATACCGTACCTTTGCTTTCTGAGTATTCTAAATAGGTAAACTTAAATTTCCTACAGATAACCGTATATCGCATACTTTCATGTGGTTAAGATATTCATAGAGATTCTTAAATCTAAGTGCCTTGTTAATGTAATTAAAGATTTTTTAAACCCATTACTTGTATTCATTTATTAAATCTATTTTGACTCTGAAGATAGAGTCAATTATTTACGAGAAATAAACAATGATGGGTATATGATTTAGTGTATTCAAAATTCTTATTTACTTACAAAAGTCTGCCTATTCTATTGATGAGAGAAATTATAAATATGTACATGCTGTTTAAAAAAACAATTCTGAACGTTAATAGACTTTAAGCCTTATTATAATCTGGCTATAATTACTGATAGTGTTTAAAAGGCCTAAATAAAATTTTAATAACCCATTTTCTAAATTAGTAGGCATAAAGTAAAAGCTCTCTTTAAATTAAACAATTGCCTACGAGGAACGCCACTAAACTTAAAGTGACTATGGGTAACAAAGGCACCGCGGTTAATTATGCCCTGTTTGCGCTGTGAAAACAAAGTTGTTTGAAGAGCCATCTAAATGAATACCCCTTTTGTTCACTCAGGTAACCCGTAATGCCATAAACAAGTTACTTTTACTTAAGACTGTTTGTATATTATTTGGTATGTGACAACTTGTAGCAATTTTCATTATTATGGAAAGCCATTATAAAGCAATATATGTATGAATCAATACCACTTTTTATTATTATTGTAGTGTCATATTAAACATTTTGCCAAGAGAAATTTAATTTAAATAAAACATTTATAGGAACAATTCATTTGAGCACTATATGATGACCTTTGATAGTTAGGCAGTTATAAATTTTTGTATGTGCATTAACATTGGTTAAGCCAGTCACGCAATATTTAATGTGGTAAAACAATCAATATCACGAATACAAACTTTACTTTTTAAAAATATAGGAGGTAAGTAATGTACTTAGCACTCGCATTTAACCGATTTTCTCATGCAAAACTAGATTAGATAGGTACTAACACACATCATATGTTGGTGTTTATGGTAACTTGTACATATTTTTTTCAAACTTTAAAGCAAATGCTTGCCACCAGCTGATGTTACTGAAAGCCTTAACGACGACTGGCTTCTGTCTTAAATAATCCGTAACGGAATATTGCTATGTTTGTGCCAAAAATACGATTCGCGTCACCGTCGCTGCTACGCCTATAACCCGGGTTTATGGGCTATCACAGTCGTCCGGCAGAGAGTCGTAACTCGTAAATATCGAGCATCTGCGATGCAGAACACATGCCACTAGTACCTACATGCTGGATACTCACAGAAGTACTTTCTAATAAATATATTAGTAATAGTCTTAATTAGTAATAATCTTAATTAAATAAAATTTATAATCAATCGTCAATAATGAAAAATTCGATGAAACAAGTAGGTTAGTAATATGCATACGCATAGGATGTAGGTAAAGTCAGTGGAATGTAGAGTATGGGGTTCCATAAAGATTTAAGCTTTAAAAAATGAATATAGGAAACGTTATTAAAGAAATTTGAAAATGGTTTATTATTAAGTATTCATTACTTATTTATAAATTAAGTATTGCTCTCTTTTTGAAACATTAAATAAATAGATGCGTTCGTAAATGTGTTAAATGCTAATTAACAAAAAATCCTAACCATTCTCAACACTAAATATAGCATTAATGTTTGTCGAATAATCAATTGTAATGAACAAATAGTATCAAATAGCAGCACGGCTGACAGCAGTAAGGAGTATAGGAACAGTAGAGTAAACAATACGTAAAGTGGTCGGTACGCGCAGACAGCGCGACGCCGCGCGGCGACTGCACTGTAAGCTCATGTATGAATGTTCATATTATTATGCTTTATGGTTTATGAAAAAGAAAGAAAATTTATTGAATGAATTTATTACATAGGTAACGAGAACAAACTAAGTGTAACTGACCCCATCACCTGTAACTGATCCCTAACGGTAGAAGATCCTTAAGTCAGTTACAGATGCGTAGCCTTTGAGGAATAACTAGAGTGCCCTGTGTTGGGTTGTCCATCCTCTTATACTTAGTAGCCTTATTGCACTCATTATGACATAACAAGAACTCGAAATTTCGCTCTTTTAAATTAAATATACAAATGTCTCCCAATGTTTTCCTCAAAATTTTCTGCAGTTTCACTATTGAAGGACTATTTAGAGCTATGTAATTAATTGCAGTGTCAGTTGTAACAAAATAGAGTAATAAAAGGTAGATTAAGAAATAGGATTAAAATTAGTTCTGGTTTTTAATTTCCTACGGAACCCCAGTGCAAGATACAAGTCGTCAATTCAAGTTTACGAGTATAACGAGGCTGCAGACAGTGTGACGCCGCATCCGCTCCGTGTGACAACTCCACAAAATATGCAATATGCACTCTTAGTATGAACATTTATACCTATGACAAGATTAGGTACAATATTAGGTATGTGTTAACGATGGTGTTCTTTTATCATTTTAGTGTTAAGCAAATAAGAAATTTTGGAAATAAAAATAGCAAATAAAGAGATTCTTTTCAGTACGTATAGATATAAAAATATTCCTTGTTTCCTTAACGCTTTTTTATAAATTAATGTAGCTTATGTTACGCCTTAGACCTTTTGCTATGTTTCAGTGAAAGTTCCGTCAAAATTTATCATGCTGTTTAGAAGATTACCTCAGCTAAACAGGCTGATAAAAAGTTTTTAATTGCTAATTGTATACTTTCATTTCATTTGCATTGGGTAAAAAGCTGTTATTTTGAAACCACAAACAGACACTTTAATTTTATTTATTTGTATAGATTATTGATTCTTGTTTATATCTAGCTATCATAACGTCCGTCGGTCTTCCCTTGATCTACTTCCCGTTAGGTATTCGGTTGAGGTAACATTTGCATACCTACATAATAAAATAACAATTCAATATTGTCATGCCATTAAGCCGGTCTCATGATAAAGGCGGAAGGTGGCTACAGAACCACTGTAATAAATCATTGTGTCACTAATGTGTTTGGGCTCATTGGGTTGGTTTAAAAAGTACCTACCAGCTCTAAGTAGAGTCCCGTGCTTAATGATGGATCATAGAAACTAAACAATATAAAAAAATAACTATATTACTTTGCATTATATAGCCAATATCATATAGTTGAGCATATAAGATTTGAATGTCGGACTCCTCGATTGAGAGGCCAGGTTTCAACCATTAGGCTATCACTGCTATATTAAAGTAGGTAGATATGTACTTAATAACATATCTACCTTACTATAATATAATTGACTACGCTGAACTGATTGTAACTAAGAGAACAGTAACTACAAGAAACATAATTTTCTACTTAATTCTTTTAGCAGTTACTCGGTTTATGGTAGTTTCTTATAAATGCAGGTAAAATAAATAGGCACCCATATATGTAGATTGATTTACTACATAATATACTAAAAATGGTACCTCAGTAAGAACCACTAAAGTGTTTTCGGCTTTAAAGTTTTGTAATAGAGTTCTAGGTGATAATGTAGTAGTTAAGGCCATTGGCCATATAAGGTATAAAATACTATAAGCCACACATATACGAAGAACATACAATTAATAAAATATTTTTATACTTCCATATAGTGGGTTAATTTTCCAATACTTTACATGCTTAAGTGTGTTAAAGAAAATTGAATTGATGCAAATTCATCTTTAAATACCTTCTAATTAAAATTTGAATTAAATTTAAATTACACATTTTCTAAATACCTCTCTTAAGCAAATAAAAATTACAATAAATGAATTCCAGTCAACTCACATTTTCCTCTGAGAACTTACTTTGAAAACTGGTGTCTAAATGTGTATGAGTACCTGATACACATTTACAAATATGTAGGTATTTATATTAAACACAAACAGTGTAACTTCACTTTTATTGACCGAAAACTTACATTATTTTGAAAATATAATGTGAAAAAAGTAAATTTCAAACGGCACTATGGGACTCTACCATCAGGTCTCCGCAATAAATATCTACTTTTATCTGATAAAAAAAATCTGATGTAATGCTTAGTAACTAAATAAATAAATAGGTAATAATATTATAGAGCAGTGTTTTTGAGCATAACCATACTAAACAAGTCATAAATTGCCAATCACATAAAATATTGATTTATGAATTCATTGCAAAATGCTCCAATTTATCATCCTCTTGCGTAGATTTGTTTATCAGTAAGGATGACGAACTTTGCGGTTTACTTTGATACGACGCGATACGTATAGTTTCCTGCATTGTTTTGTATCAACTCGTATATCTTCATAGTTAGCAATTATTGTAAGCAATTATACTTTCTTAGAGCATTGGGAACTCTACGTAGGTACCTACTCTCGGTGCATTTGATAATAATATCGATGATAAATTATAACAACGGACGGCGAGATCAAAAATTAAGAAAATTCGTAACATTAAATAAATATCGAGCATACGAAAACTTTTTATTACATAACATGTCAAGTTTATTATCATTTTTTTAGGAATGCTGATATTGAATCAGTAAATTGATGAGATTCATTACATAATTAAAAAAGAAGGTAATAGACACGTCTTAAAACTTAAGTTAACTGTCAGCATTAAATAACTTGATTTAGTAACTACTACTTATAAATATCCGCCAGATATAGTAATGAGTTAAAATACTATCAATTAATTGCATTGCAAGTTAATGATACCCATAAAATTATATTGCTATATGAGTGTAGTGACCAGCCGAGGCCCAGGTCTGCTAATTACTTTATGAACACTGGCGTTCGACTCTACATAGCTAAATAAGTGACGGTGTTGTACTGTAGGAGCCTTGTAAAATGTAAAAGAACATTACATATACCTACAGGCATGTATGACACGTCATTAATGAAAGTTAAATTTAAAATGTCGGATTGGCTGGATATCGGGTTTGAGGATAACAGCTATTACAACAGGTAACTGTAACAGGTAGCGAGGCGCCGGTGGCGCTACCTGCGCCCCTCACCGCTCACGCGTGGCGCTAGCGTGAATTAAAAATAAAATGCAGTTTAGTAAACAACTCTCTTTATTATACATATAATAATAATATTGTTATAATATAATCAATCTTTATAAATGTAGGTACGCTTCATAAACCCCACATATAAAAATACTTAATCTTATATTTATACACAAAAATAGGCAATCGTCTCGAGACGACGGCGTAATGCACTACGGCGACGTGTACGGTGTACATTAAGGCACGGAGATGGAGGGTTACGCTCCCGGCGGCGCCAGGAGCGCGACGGCGACTAGATCACATAAGCTTGAGGGCGGAGCCCCGGCGGCGCGCCCTCATCTGAGCGGCGCAGAGAACGAGGGCATCGGCGAGCACCAGCGCGGCGCCGGGCACGCGGCCAGCGCGCACCCTGTCGCGCTGCCCACCGGCACGAACGCTGACACGTGCTCGCCGCTCACCACCGGTAGCGACGCCACGGCTGGCCGCTTGTCTTCCTCGTCGTCCAACAGGTACGGCCTGAATAGCTTGAACGGTTTTCGTGGCGGCTCCGTGGTCGTGGCTGTGGCCGTGGCCGGATACGACGGGATGGGCGCGGGAGGTGGTGATAGACGTCTCACTGACAGGTCGATGGGCTCGGCTGTCGCCGGCGGCAGGGGGATCGGCGCCGGCAAGGGTGTGGGAATTTGTACTGCTGCGACAGTCGGTAGAGCCGCCGGAGGAGGCGACGGTAGACGGGCACTTTCTGGCGATCCGACGGAGTAGGGCGGCGGTGAGGGCGCGGGCTGGGGCGCTCGTCTGAGGAGAGCCGCTCGCAGGGCCGGTTCGGCCTGGAGCCACTTCTGGATTTGACGGCGGTGAATACCGAACTTCCTAGCGGTGGCCCGTTGATTTCCGCGACATTGTGCGTCGCGTCTGTAGGCGTCGAGCACCTGGAGTTTGAATTGCGGTGGAAAGATGCGACGTGATCCCGCGCGGCCCTCCGAGCGGCGGTCGGCGGGCGAGGGCGCGGGGGCCGAGTGCGTGTGGGCGGCGGCCATGTTTTGTAAACGTGTGCGCGTGGCGAGTGTCGGCGCCGGACTGACTGTGGCGCGCGGATGTTGGCGGCGCGGCGCAACGCGTACCGCCCGCTCGACGTGAGCTCGCGACGCGAGCCGCGTATGTCCATAAGCCTGTATTTACACTGGTCAGAATTATTAATACACTAAATATATTTTTGACATACACACGACATGTTAAAACATTATTAAGTATACGAAGTTAATAAATCGATTAGATGATAAATTTTGGGTTAGTATATTTTTATGAATTTGCATCGGAAATAAAAAATCGTTATTTTTTAAAATGATAAACCACGACTATCAAAATTTTACATCATAAAGTGTAAAAGGAATTGAATACCTATGTATTTAAAAATACAGCTTAAATTATGGAAGGCCACCCAAAAATATTATGACGAGATTATTGTCCAAGTTACTTTAGTAAAAATATATTATGCTCTGTTGAAGTCCGAAAAAGTTCCGTTTGAAGTTTTGGAAATGAAGAATTTCCGGGTCTCACAAGCTTAAAGCAAAACATTTTTTTTCAATAAGGAAATACCCAATTATATTCCCCAATATAGATTTAAAGTTAGTTAGATCCGCAGGTAGGAATGTGATTCTATCTTGGGTTGATTATAGATGTTCTTGGATGGCAGTGACCACTCACCATCAGGTGGGCTGCGTATTCGTTTGCTACTTCCACAATAGGTATTATAAAAAAACATCAAAAAAATATTTACATGAAGCTAGCCTATGGGCCTGGATGCACAACAGAGTAATATAAGTGATAATTTTCTGCCTGCAAAATTTTTATAATGAACATTATTATTAACTTTTATTAAATCAAACATCACGCGGATGTAAACGCGACCTTAGACATTAATCTCGCCTCATTCTCGGCGTGAAAAAATGCCGCAAGTGGGAGCCGATAGCACGTAGCGCCACCATCGCTGTCTTACTCTCGCACATAAGATAGAGTACGGCAGAAAAAGACAGAGATTATGCCCTGCCTCGGTCGCTGCCACATCCGTTTACGAAACAAGTTTGCATGCGACGTTGCCCAGCGGTGCGCGCGGGCGGTTCACGAGCTTGTAGGCTGAGAGGTGCGGGGGACGGGCGGTAAGAATGTGCACGGAGCGGCAACGCCGCCGTCCGCGGCAGACAGGGTGTCGCCGGCTCGCCGCCGTAGACAGGCCGTCGCTCAGCGGCGCTAGGCCCCGC
This sequence comes from Urbanus proteus proteus, assembly GCA_018251915.1. Taxonomy (NCBI): domain Eukaryota; kingdom Metazoa; phylum Arthropoda; class Insecta; order Lepidoptera; family Hesperiidae; genus Urbanus; species Urbanus proteus. The sequence continues at coordinate 8,977 of DWPV01000023.1, forward strand.
GCCGCCCGCGCACCCCCACTCACACCCGCGCCGCCGCAACGCACATCAACAAGTTATTTCGGCTTAACCTTTCACGTATAAAAGAGCGCAAGTCTTACGCTTCGCCGGGGCGGTTAGGACGTTTAGCGATGCGCGAGTAACTTAGCGCCATCGCCGTTTCGAGGAAAGTTGTTTATTTTTTGTATGAGCGACGGCCGCCTGCCGCGCCTCGCGTCCGGCGACCGTGAAAACACAGCGATCAAACTCCCTGCGCACATATTTTATAACATTCAAGATATCTGCTCTTTACTATTTAGTTACCTATCCGTTTAATATAATTATATTTTAATCTTTTAATAAACTATTTACAAAAATTGTTTTCTGTAAAATAAAGTTATGAGGTGTTTTGGTTATCAGGTTTGGTAAAATTAATAATTATTATTAGGTAGATAATATCCAGATATTCTTTAGTTAAAGTACCCACCTACCTACCTATAAGAATATAGAATAAGTACATACTCAGGTAGAGAAGGTAGTTACAGTAACTTTGAAGTTTGAAAAGAAAAATGAAGAGTTCAGAAGATGCTTATTAAAACCAGAAAGGTATGGCAGGCACCTATTTACTGGGTATAAATTAAGGTATAAATTAAGGCAATAACCAACATGAAATATATTTTTATTAAAATATGCCTAGTATAGTGTACATATGTACCTAGGTAGGTAATTCACGAAATATTTATGTAGAGTAGGTAGGTAAATAATAATAATCATTTTGTAAATTTGCTACGCTTTAAATTACTTTCAAAATTATTTTGTTGTGTTGTTTATCTATGAAGATAAGTATACTAACTACTAACCCTGTCTTTACTTGCTTTATGTGTTATTGAAATATTTTTTTATTTCTTATAAAATTTCACATGAAATATGGCTACGCTAGCACATCGCGCCGTGATTGGAAAGGAAAACAACCGTGTTTTCCTTCAATGGTGCAATTAGGTATAACTTGTTTCATTAAATAATGTAATACAAACTAGGTACTAGTTTGTATTACATTATAACTTAAGATACCTAAGATATTTCACGATACGAATGGTCTTTTATTGTTTTTATCTCTATTTTATTTTGAATTTAGGTCTATGGTTAGCGGATGCTTTAGTTAGCTTTGTGTATAGCTACTGAACTACATACTAAGAATTCCATGGTTGGATATAGGTGCCTACCTACTTAGCTACCACTCCAAGAGTAAAGTAACATTTATACTCCGTGCGTAAAGAGTGCGTCGGTAGAGTGTGTGCTACAAGGAATTAATGTTATAAGTCCACAGACGTAAACCTATATATTATCTTTTTATTTTACTTTATTTTTATCATAAGTGTAATAACATAATTTATAAGTTTATTTTGTTACTAACCAAATGGATTCCTGTTATCCGAAATAAATCCCCAGCATAGTGTTCATCCTTCAGATGACACTAATGCCGCCACTTCAACACATCAGTGTTAATTTCATGCGGTTGTTCCACACGGAACTCCGCTAAAGCCCCTTGTTCAACCCCTTGGGGTCTTTTCCGATGAAGGCTTAGAGGCCCATAAGGCCAAAGCCATTCTTCATTGTGTCGGTGTTTAGTGGGTATGGGAAGCAATAGCATCCGAGTCCCACATAACCAATACGGACGGCCGTATTGGTATGCGTAAGTGCATTCACCGTCACCCTCCCGTATGAGGAAAAAAACCGAAATAAATTAATTTGAATTTGAATTTGTAAACAGTTACTTTTGCTGATTAATCATTTACATGTGCCATAAATGAAATTGTATTTAGAACCTTGTAGAAGATGAAGATTATCCCAAAAGGGTCGTTACCGGATATAAACCACTTATGGCAACCCTAATCAAGATGTGCCCTTGGTAACGCTTGAACATTTGGGCTCCTTATCGGGCGGCCCTAATGTTCTTGGCTCGAGACCACTACGGGTTTAGAACCCTTGGACAGCGCCCAACTCTTACCGCACGCTAACCTGGATTACACAACCATCTAAGCTAATAATATAAGAAGCTAAAGCAGATGGTTTAGGCATAATGTACCTATATTATTAGGCGTATTTTCGGCCTAGATAAATCTGTAGCTCTCAAAAGAGCCGACTGAAATATAGAAGACAACTTTTTCCTGTACCTACTGTTATTCCTATATTCCGATCTCCTTTACGTGGAGTCCACCATGGTGACTTAGTCAAATCACGTCAAAAATCAAGTTTCTAGGCTCTTCCACGAGCATAAAATGTCTACTTACTACCTATCTATGATTACAAATTTAATCTATTATGGAATCTTAAACTTCACGTGCAAATTCGAAGTAAGAATATACGAAGTAAGTGAAGTTGATTCAAAGTTTTATGACATCAGTGAATTGCAAGAGACCCGTAAAGTTAATTAACGGAGCCGAACCACTTTGATATTAGGGGCTTGTGTCAAATTTTCTTTGTCGTTTCCGTACTTACCTGATACCTACATTACGTTAGCATTAACAGTCGTACTTCATAGTTAACAAGTAGGTATATAAGTAAGTTATTAAACTTGGTCGAAGGTGTTATAAGTAGAGTCGGCATGGTCTCTCTAAGCCGTATTTATGTCTACGAACTTTCTGGTGCTACCAATATACACATGTATTCTCAGACTACCTGTTTGTTTGCTATTTATATGTAAAAAACGTGCGTCACACGGTTTAGTATTTAGATTGTACCTGTCTGTCTATCTATAGCTATTCTAACAAAGCAGTCCAGGCAGCTTTTATCTCATTTAAGTGACTAACGTCGCTGGAATATTAATATCGAATCTCGAAACCTGCGGCACCGCTCATTCGACTGCGGTCCAAATACACTTGATTGGAATTAATCCATGCTAATATGAGGCCCCACCAGGCGACCACTCTCCGACTGTTTGCCGACTCTGTGACAATTTACATCACATTTTAACTTTCTTTAAACATTCCAATTAATACAAGACGATCTTCATATGCTCGGTGACTGACGTAATGAATTTAAGAGAAAGATTGTTAACTGACTTTACGAGATTGGTAATAAAAATGTGTTCAAATATAAATAGGTAATTCTATAGCTGTAAATATAGTTATACATCTGTATTTTAACTAGATAACTCCCTACCATCCGCTCAGTGATCACATTACTCAATAATATCAAAGTAATTTGTACTTGTACAATTGACAAGGTCATAGTAAGTACCTACCATACTTAATGATTGAATACGCCATGACATCATGGTGTTTAAGAATTTTCCTATGGCCAGGACTAGTTTTTGCAGCGGTTTGCATGGTCGCAGTGTTATGCTGACGTAATGCCTTAGTTAATAAATAACAACCAGTCGTACGTACATGGCTTGAACCTATTTGAACTATTTGAAGTATCTTTATAATTATTATTCTCATTTGTTATAGAAATATTTCTACCTGTTTTCACAAAGGACATGGTATTCGTATAAGTTATGGAACTTGTTACCGCATTTATTGATAAGGAATATGCATGTACCTATTAAAATTCTTGTAATGAAAAATGGTTTTAGTATCAATGATATAAATATAAACTACCACCTAAGTACAAACTTGCATTTTATTGTTCACTAATTCCCAGTCCTCAACTTACCAGCTAAGTAGTTTAAATTAAGTTAAAAACAGTAGTTTTATAGTATGCTACTCTACAAACGTAGAGCCCTTTTATAATGGCTCTCAATCGGGCTTTATAACTATTAGGCTACCTGTTTCTCGTCCTTTTGGGTTTTCTTCAGCATAAAAGTGTACTTAACATATTTTATAAATACCTTAAGTTTTTAATCAGGTTACAGTCTAAGAATAATCTTTACCTCCTGTTAAAGATTTTTCAAAAGACAAATAAGTAGATACAAAACTACAAGAATTGTTACCTATAGTTATAGTCCGCCGAAAATTAATCTCTTGTACAATACACATAGATATACAAATAGCTCGTTCTCTAATAGCAGATTGTAACGTAGCGTGTCCAATTGTACATTTCAACTACGACATTAGTAACTTATTAATCCGGTTATACTTAATTCCACTTTTTGACAGTTTATATTATCATTATTCTAGTCACAAATGACCAAATTGATATGCGGAGAACGTTTGGTAGCTTCGGTTATTGATATTATATAAAACGTTGATGTGTGACATGGACATGTGAGCATGTGTTAGTGTTTATGATCAGCGAACGTCCGCCGCTTGTGAAATGAGCTAATAAGTTCCACAGACACATCGACGCCGCTGCTTGCGCCGCTTGCGCGCCATACCAATGAGATTGGCGCAGATACGAAATGTCTTATGTGACACGCTCTTTATGCTATACACAGCCATAGGAAGACGCCACACATTCGAATATTGTAACATTCTTCGGAATCTTCAGTTATGACTAGGACTACCACGATGACAAATACACTTCGGACAAATCACCGAAATCAACACTTTTCGGCATAACTTGCGGTAGTATTTCCCGTACCTATCTATTAGATGATGTAATTAGCTTGTTTTGGCAAGTATCAGAATTTTTATGAACTCTACTTTATGTACTCTTTTATGTACTCTCATGTAATTTTACATTGTGACACTGTTGTTGTAAAAAACATACTAATATTTAATTGCACAGCTTGGAGAATATCGAAATAAATGGCTCTCTGCTCTGTGAAGGTCCTCAGAATATCTTTAAATTTTTACGTAGAGTGCAGTGCGCAAATTAGGAAAAATCCCAGGCAATTCGAACAGATAGCAACCCTAGTCGTAACCTATCCTGTGTCAATAAGTACGTGTAGCGGTCTTAGCAGTTTGTGTACATTGAATTCTAAATCTTCGCTTCAGAGAATAAAGTTTAAAAGTGATCGTTAGAGCCGCTCTAAGCGGTCCATTGAAGGCTAAGTGTGAAGCACACGTGCGTTTGGAACATCACCCAAATGGGGTCCAGTCCGGGTTCAAATGGTTCAATAGCTATATCTCCAGAGATCGTAGCGTTGATAATGGCATCCCTCACTCCGAATCTAACGAACGCTCGCCCCGAATTCCAATTGTCTTACTGATGAAAGATTAAAACAAAATATTTCAACGTTTCTACCTGTTTGGTCTTTAGGCTCTCAATGTGCGAGTTATAAAATAAAATAAACTTCATAATAATGTCAATGTGGCTTAATATCAATAGGTACGGAACTGACTTCCTTCAGAAAGTTATTTCTGAAGAAGTATGCATGACATGGTGCTCTTCAAGACGGAAAAAGAATTATTTTTACATCATGGCAATGCACCGGCATTGAAGACTGTTTTGCTATTTTAAATGTCCATAATAGTTGGTTATAGCCATCAGATATCCATAAGAATTAAAAAAAAAACACTAAAGAATTAAATATATTGATGACAGTTTATATATAATTTTATTTTCAAATGTAAATACAGCTAGGGTTCTCGTACCATTTAAAATGGTAATAGGTAAAATGAATGTAGAGTCGTACCTGGACCCGTATTGCTGTAGGATTGTGTTTTGAAAGGTTAATCTTACTAACTATTTGTAAGTATTTGTAATAAGGTATGAATGGCAAACAATATATTACTACAACTACCGCCTACAAATATTTTGAATCATTTTTTGAAGTGCACGTATATTTTCAGTATGGTCATATTTTTGCATAATTTTATGATGCACCCTACTTTAAGTGGCTGAAATATTATTCTTATAAGAGAATCTGTTATTTTACTTTACATATTCTTACATCTGCTACGAAATATGGATGCCATGATCGCCATGCCTACCTACCACTACCTTACGTTATAGTGAATGTGGTTTTTCGGAATGATTAGAGCGTGCGCTACGTTGTTAGTTTATATCGTTAGAACGTCAGCTACGGTAGTCACCGACTCCAATATTCACTAATACTCATACATCTGTTAATTGTAATGATTACATATGGTTGTAACTCTTCTGGGCAAAATATTTTGATACTTCTATTTTTTAATTTTCAATATTTTAAACTTCTTTCTTTGTTAGTTATGCTGATAAAGTCATTTTGACTTATAGTTTAATATTGAATACTTATACTTAGTATTTTGTTATTATAGTTTCTGTACATCCATATATGTTGTAGGTATACAAGTTCACTTTTACATTAAGAATAAAGTTACCTATTTATTTATTTTTTTAGTATGAGTCAAATTCTAAGCATTTTTGTGCGAATATTTGATTTTAGACGAATTTTATACAGGAGGTATCAAGTAATAATATAATAAAACAAACGCGTAAATTCGAATTCATACAGACGAAGTGGCGAGACGTCCGGTCTGTGGCGACCGGTTTGTGGTCATCTCATCTCACCTGCGTCGTTTCCACCCATATGTAGGAACACCACATTTTCATACTGGACTCGCATAAAGTGTTTGAACAGCGCTAGACTAGTGAGAGTGGTCCAGTCTTAACTTCAAATACCGTATTTGACTTAAGGCATTTCTAACTCTTCATTCATTATGAACGAATTATTTGATATGGAAAAATTACGAAAATACTACTTGCCTTCCGTAGTTCATTTATTAATCCAAAGAGAAGTCTAATATCATACACTCTTATATGCAATTACCTGGAGCCAGGCCATTAAGCAGGTACAATCATGTCTATTGCAATTCCAAATAATTTTTCAAAATACATTAATTTACCCATCAGTCACCGAACTTCCCCAATAAGGCTATTTGTAGAGACTGATTATCTTCATACATAAGTACAGGACCATTTGTTAGATCGAATTAGTTTTCTTGAAATTCTCAGGCTGAGAGCCACAGTGGTGTTATAGGCGGCCACTAAACTGAAAAATACACATCCTCTCGATACTTTTGTTGTGTCCTATTTCTTGTGATATAAACGATGGTGACCTTACTCATACATACGAACGGACATACCTGCTTGACGCGTCCCGGCTCGCCTCATTCACCAATACAGATTTAGCTTTCTACGACTTAAGAGGAAAACTTTGCCTGATAACATTTAAAGCTATATTAGGTAAGTTTTTATGAACTTTTCAAATGGCAAAGGTGAGTGAGACATTTACAAAAACATTAGTCACGACTCCCGGTTGACTCTACGACAAAAATAAACACGGATGGCGCTTCGTTAAAAACGATCTCAACTTATTATTACGTTTAATTATTAAGTTACATATAAGGGTTACAGTATTCATATAGTCTTGTTAAAAACTGTAAGGTAAGTTCAGTAGCGGATTAAACAAAGACTTGATTAGGTTGGAGCCTAGGACGGCAGATTCAATTTGTTAAATTTTAGAGATTATTTTTGGTTGACGATTTATTTTGGCTACTAGCGGCATTTATCTTAAGCCGCCATTGGTTAAGTTGACATACCTAAACAGATTTTCGTAGGTACGATTTCATATAATTTGACTGTAGGTGTCAGGCCGTAGGTATCTAGGTCGTGTATTATCGGATCATGGTATAACAAATCAGTTGCATTATCTTCTACTAAGTAGGTATTATGACTTTATATCGCTGGCATATGAACAATCTATAATAACCGATAGAATAGAATCGCCTGTTGCTAATAAGAAAACGTTTTAAATTCTGCATGCGTGCAAGTTCAATGCTCAAGCAAAAAGCCGTATGATATAAGTACTAACCAGCCGGATAGCCATATTTGAATATAAAATTACCTGTGTGCATGAAATCATATAGGTTTTTATAAAGCAAACGACAAACTTTATTCTGCACCTATAGACACGAAACGAAGTTACAATTTACTTTTGTAGACACAGTGTGTAGGTACAGAAAAAAACCTAAGTAGGTAATTTATGATTCACTTATATTTCTTTCTAAAGAAACTCAGTATACCAAGGCCCCTCCCAGGAACAGTCCCTCTAAGTAGTTTTATTTACATTTCATTTGTTGTTTAATTGTAGTTTATGTAATTTCGCTAACAAATTTGCATATCACGGGGAAACAAGAGTCAATTTCTTATACCTTGATATACTTGAGCGCTATGAAGAATACAAGTCAGTCATCTCAAAGTTTGGTGTTGTGTTAGCTTAGCAGTGTAGGAGTCAGCAACGATACGCAACGCCGAATTTGAATTGTGACAGCGACCATCTACCGTTACTCGGCTCATGTCGTGAGTAACCCGAGATGAGCTCCACACACGATGGACGACATGATACTTATCAAACCCGTTTTCAGATTTTCTAAATATACCTACTTACCGTACCTATAATTTGTGGTTGTTCTTTTTTAATTCAACCTATACTAAATTAGCCTCAACTAAATCTTTTACGCAACCGATTTTCTTCAACGACACGATATGATACAAGCTGAGTTGTTATTATTGCTACTTAGATATCTTTTGTTAAGATAAAATTTGTAATGATTTTTGCACGATATAACAATGCCAATTTTCTCATTTATTTAATTTGATTTTTCTGGGGAAAATATTTATTTACGTCTCACAGTTGGATTTATTTACCTGGTGACTTTACATAAGTAATTATGTAAGTATCGTGGGTCAATATAAATATTGGGAGATTTTTAAACGTCTAATGAACAACATTAAAAAAATTAGTCAACTAATATTGATGCTATTTTACCTATGGTAGGTAATTCGTATAGGTAATGATTATTTTACTTATCTAGGATACTTTTCTTAACGCTTCTTTGAATGTCGACTTTGATCTACAGGAAATTTTAATCGTAATCCAAGAATCTAGTAAACTGCTTAAATCTAGTTGTAAACTATAATAAATCTATTAGCGGCAGTCATACAACTCACACACAACCTGCGTCATACACGGCCTATTGAACTTATCTGAATAGCTTAGTGCACTGAAAAGAAATACCTATTCCATTACATACATGCATGGTTTACTCTGAAACAATAATAAATCGTACGTAAGAAGTTATTTTTCTTATTTTCGTATTGAAATTTAACAGGTGGTTGACAAAAGAACTCACGTGCTCTATTATGATCACGTTTTCGTCTCTACATATGTATTGTTATGAATCCTACAACGCCAACCCTCCACAGTATCCAAAGTTTCGTATCTACTCATTTAAATTATGAATTAGGTATTTATCTACAGGGTTCACGATTATAACTAGATTCTATTTGTCTAGGATTTAATTTTTTCATGTAATTAAGTAGATATCCCGAAGTTATTACATTTTTTAAAGACTTATAGAAACCCAGATTTTTTCTTAGATAAAATAAATGTTAACATTGTGTGTAAAATGCATTTTTATTAAAAATGGAAACTGCTGCATCATTCACATCACCGTCATCATGACATTTACTATTAAATACCTACGCTATTTACGAGTATAATATGCTATCGAATAGCTATTGAGACAGGATCTACTAGCTACTAATAATTGCTGATGATATTTGTTTATAGGCGCGTAAAATTTCACGTCATAAAGTGAATATAAAGAAATTAAAATGTCTCGATCGTCGCTACATAATGTGCCTATAAAGTATTATCATGAATACCTATATCTATCTACACATAGACCCTTACAGCCGGACATTGACAATGTGGAACCGCCTGATTACATCATTTCCAGATATAGTATGTAGCGGCAAAACAGAAAATATCAATAGTTCTACACATGTAGAGCTGTTTCAGCTTTCGACCGTTCATGTACGAATGTGTTCGTGACCAGTTGGTGTGTCACATGCTCACATGCATTTAACGATGACTCACAGAATACGTATACATTTGTATCAAAAAGAGGAATGTTTTGTAATATTATACTAGTAAGTTCAAGAGACCATTATTTTACGCCTTAAAGATTTGCGATGTAACTTAAATTTCAAACGCATTTAGTGCCTCGCAAGTAGGTATTAAGGAGTCATTTTCTTTATTTGCGTCGTGTGAACGACCGTTATTTGAGTATGTAGTTTAATGCGCACGTGCACGCAGTTTAACGATGAGGCGATACTCGGACGTTGCAAAAATAACTCACCACGTAGGTATATGCAATATCAGTTATATCGGTTGATTTCATATCTCTTACGGATGGAGACCGCGGCGCCTACGTGCGACTGTGCGCGTTGACAACTAGTTAGTGTTTGTTCAAGTATTCCGCCTAATTTTATTAGCAAATACACTTGTAAAACAATATGTTATGATGAAATACTTGTGAGGTTAATAATTTCGATTGACGGGATTATTTTCTTGCAGTTATTGTCATTAGAGTAGCTATGATATACTTACCTAAGCCACTTTCTGTTAACATTTGTTGATTACATAATATCCGGAAACACTTCCGAATCTTGATTAAAAAGGGTATTGTGGTTTTGTCGAATCCAAATACATATAACTATCTCTTTCTACCTAGAGCATTTTTGAATAGCCCATTTACAGTAAAAACAAGATTAACAAAGGGTGCAAAATCCTCAAGACAGTAAGTCTTGCAAGTTGTAGAATTTGTAATACACCATTCTTACAAACGCAAACAAAGAGCCTGAAGTTCCATTCACTAGAGTTGGTAATCCCCGAACCGTTTAGAGTTGAACAATTCATGAAGAGACCCTCTCTCCCCTCGCCTCGCAATTGTCCGATGTCGACCTTGAGTCATTTTTTGCCACTAATATTGTACACTTGTCACCAACAGATATCTTCTCATAAGGTAGAAATAGAGATATTTTAGATAGATAGGAAACATGCTCGTATATAATGCTTACAAGTGACCAATTCTAATCAGAATTGTATCGATACCTGAAGTCAGTAGGTACGTATTATTATGGCTACTTGCCTAATATTTATTTTAAAACGTGCAGAACCAGTATGGATCCACCGGGAAATACCACCGCCACACCTACCTACATATCAGTAACGTGAATCAGTTTTTACGTTTCTATGGAAGGGTGTGGAAATGTGGATGTCAGCTGACTAACATATTTATTTATTTTAAAGGTGATAGAACCATCGCCACACCTATTTCTACCCCATTATAGCAGAGTTAAGCACTGCTGTGTTCTGGTCTGAAAGGTGTGGTAAGGAAGACATACTTATCCGAGGCGTTCCAAGTCAGTCCTCAGGGGTAGCAACGCATCTGTGGTCAACCTCAGGTAGGACCTTAATCTTTTCTACGGTTCAATACAAATGTCCATGGGCGACAGTAGTAACTTACCATCAGATGGACCCGATGCTAATTTGCTACTACCATCTTACATTACTAACATTTACTAACTTATTTTTATTACTGCCTACATAAGAGACAAGAGTGCTGTGATTTATATACTTACTGGGTAACTAAACTAGAAACTTTCACTCGGTCTCGGCTCACGTGGTTGGAGTGCTAAAGATTTACCCTTATTCACTTCAAACCTACTACTATTGTATTCTTCGTGTGTGAACAGTAATGTATTCCATCTTTCTGACCTGGTGCCGTAACCACGCAAACAATCATGGCTCTGGTATGTGAACCCGGAAACGAGGCCATTCATACAAATATGTATCATCAAATTATAAAACTTGTCCCTGTGAGTCGATGTCAAATCCACAAATGGTTTAGCAGAAATAAGTATCCCAATTTTTCTTTTATGTCCCTTGACTTATACATAGGTACCTATCGTCAGAAAGATATGAACCATACGCTGATTTTATAGAGAGCAGTGGCCATTAAGCATCAGACAGTCATACTTACCTAAGGGTAATTATTACTATCTCTTTCTATACGTTTTCCATTATCATATCTTCTCTTGTTACTGCAATGTCCATTATTAAGATACATATTTAGGTCAGCCCGAATAAGCTCGTAAACAAAGACATTTTACTTCGACAAACAGAGTAAAATGGCTCACTTCCTGTTTCTGCAAAGTAATTTGTTGTAAAATGATACTAAGTGCGGCAAAGTAACTGTCAACTGTCCTGATAACAGCTCAGAAAATAACATTTGATAACGTCTGCTTGCAAATATGAACATAATAACATACGCACTTACTAATAAAGAAAATTGTTGTTTCTGTCTGTGATTTTAAATAAAACAAGTGACATCTATTTTCTCATGCTATAAATGTAGTAAACGGTAAAAATAATTCTGATATCTAAGTAACAGCGGTAATATAAGTTTTAGTTATGTCTATTTAATATTTATGTAAAACCAGTTGCCCAGTAGGTAGTCACCACCTACACGTCTACCTACGAGTCTACGTTACGTAGAACAAACTAACAGTACAAACAGTAACATCTATGTACCTATATGAAAATATTATTGTATTACCTAATAATAGTTCCTTGCCTTAAGAAGATTTACAATCCTATTTCATTATTTATCGGTTCATGCCTACAAATGTGATTGCAGAAGAAAAACATACACCTTTATACAAGAATTTAAGAACTGTACTCATTTTTTTTCACGAAAAACTTTTTTCTTCGCAACGGAACTAACTGCCCTCGGTATGTTCTCGCAGTCCTTTTAGCAATAAACAGTTAGGTAGGTACGTACTATATAATAAAGCCGCAATAGCAAACATGATAAGCTACTTAGGTACTTTAGAGTCAAATAAATTGTAGTAGACTTTCGCTTGGGACCTTGTTATAAAAATGAACGTTGATTAAATTGTATAATATATTTTATTTACTTGACCATAACTCTACCTAATCGTATACATATAACCTAGAACTAATGAAAAAAACATAATAAAAACGCTATAAACTTATCAATCTGAAACAATCACATAATAAGCGGTTACAAAACAATCATTACGTGCGCCTAGTGTGTGCTCAGAACGGTTCTGTTGATTTCGGGCCGGCGCCATGTTGCATTGTGCGTTGTGTAATGTAACGGCCGGCAAGTGCGGTTGGCACGCGGTGGCGCCAAGCCAGCGACCCACGGTCATTTATTTGTGACTATAGCCACACTTGCGTATACAATTTATATCGCCTATCATTCAATCACGCCTCTACAAATATATCACTTTGCGTGCGTCGTGTGAATTATAAACTAATGACTCTAATGTCGTTATAAATATTCAGGTCATACATATTTTAGTACCGAACTACGGACTATACGTCAATGTTCTAATTCGTAATCCACGCCAAGTTTCGATATAGGTACGTTTGACGTAATGAGAATAAAGTGCACGAATTTGTACCTACCGACTAAACGATTACAAGTGTCACTTGCAAACGTCCTTCACAATCAATCTAATCTAATCTATTTCCCCGAGGAAAAATAACTACACAAGTGTGTGACGCAAACTATGCTTTGTTGTTTGAATTCTTAAGCTGATAGTCAACACAAACAAATAAAATACATATACTGCAACACTTGAGTGTGTCACCCGACATGGCTTTACTCTACGACAGTACATAGGTATAGGTAGGTAGGTACCTACCTATACCTATAGTACTGTATTGATATAAAAATCTGACTTGTAAGAATAATGTTAATAAAGTTTACACCTTTGTAATAATAAAATAAGTAAAAGATAGTAAGATAATTTAGAATGCATTAAGAGTAACAATGATACAAAAGATACTTACATACTTAGCAATTTAGCCTTATCACCTTACATTCTTCGCGGTGTATTAATTTTAGCAGAATTGGCCCACAGGACAGGACCCTCACACTGCCCCCACGCCCCCAGGCGGATGCAGATAACATTACGCTACGTTGACATCATTCTATAGGTACTATACTTATACTTGTATTCTTCGAAACTGTAGCGTCCGCGACTCCTGCGCTCACTTGGAATCGAGATAACGTGGGAAAATTCCAATTACACAACGCCTTTTAAGTTGGGAGTAGGTATTTAAATTATGTTTGATTTTCCTAATCTTTATGATGCCAATAGAAAGTGTCTATTCTTATTGCAAAGAGATTGCAAAGAAAAGTAGTGTTACAACCTTGCAATGTATGTTTTGTATGTATTACGTACGGAAAGCGTAATTGCTGTAAATCAAAAATATGCAACTATACACAAGAGCCAAAAAACTAAGGTACGTATGTAGGTAACTAGGTAGGTAAATAGATAGGTAGGTAGAGCCATCAGGTAGTTAAGTACCTACCAAATTTTTCTGAGCCTATAATATTTCCCATCTTACCCACTCTTTACAAAATTGCTTATAAACACTTGTCTATAAGAGATGTGTAAAGAGTGGGGAAGTACAACGTCTCTAGGTGTCTGAAAAGTAAGTATTAAGCTACTATTAGCTACATATAGATAAAGATTAGAAGATAGAGATAGAGGAGTGCGTAAGTACATGTAAGCGTAGCTACTTTGGGTTTAGTTCGTTAGGTGGTTTCGACGCGGCATTGGTCAGGCGACGTGGTGCGAGTGGTCGGTGAGAGGAAACCTGTTTGCTGGAGCCGCGCCCGGCCTGCGGCCCGTGGGCGTCTGCCGCACCTAACATGCGGAACTTAATAGCTATACCGCGGCTATATCTACTCAGATCACGATAAAGCGTTTTTAATGAATACCCATCATATATAGCGCTGTTTGTACTAAGAGTTAAGTATATTAACGATGTCACGAAAGCATCTTGTCATGGGAAACGAATGAGTTATTTAGATACGTACTTACCTTATCGACTTAAACGAAATGTAGAGTCACAGGTAACATGAATTATGAGAAATGATTACCGTTAAAAATAATAAGGAGGCGGAGTGCCTTCTTAAAATTAAACCTTACTACAGGATCCTTGGTTTTTCACCGACATCGAAACAGGTTATGATTTTATTCAAAGCTTAGGTAGGTTCCATTTAAGTGTGAACAAAAAATAAGGTGCCAATAAAAGGACGGAAACCCATTGTTTGGTGTCATTTTGGACCAAAGAATTTAATAAAAAAACTGAGGGTCCCTTTTAAAGAGTCGACGGCGGGGAATACAATGAGCCCTTTGTGAGCGCAGGCGCCGAACGGTCTGGTGGCGCGGGCGCTCGGCCGCCGCCGAGTCTGGCGCGCCGCATTCGCTCCGGCGCGGCCGAGTCTCGCTCGCTCGTGGAATCGCAGAGGCGGCGGTTCATTCTTTGTCGTGCGTTTAAGTCCTTGCCTATCGAGATTCGAGCGGGACTTTGTATAGTGTGCCGGCGTGTGTAGAGCGCTTTGTCACGCACTTCCATAATCCCAAGATGGCGGCCGAAGGCGTGCGCGCCGGCATCTGCATACAATGCGCGCGTGCACCCTGCCCGGCGCCCGCCGCGCTTGCTCTGTTCTGTTAAGGATAACCGATTACAATATTAATCCAGTAGCATTATTGTGCTAAATGAATCATTTTGTTACTGCTCGAATAATTTTATACTCATTAGTAACAAACATGGTGGTAACCGCAGGTCATGGAACTATATAACAAACCCTAACTAGGAAAAATACTTAACTAGATACCTACTACTAATGAGTACCGATGCCGCTACCTTTCACGACGTCTAGCAGCTAGCTATTATAAAGTTCTGCATATCTACGTAAATGGATACCTAATTTTGAAATCTACTGAACTTGAATAATAGTACTACCTATGCACCTATCTGAGTGGTTGTATTTTATATTAGCGGAAAAAGTGTATCTTTCTACTAAGGAGTCTATGGATATAATAGAACACCAATAGTTACTTAGGTACATAAAAAGAAACATTAAAAAATGTATAGGTAACTAATTAGCTAATTACATACCTACCTATCATGTCCACTATGTACATACATATTTGTATTGAGATTTTTTAATTATTTAAGTCTTGATAGGGAGGACCTTAATCAGTTACGTCTTGTCACCATGATATTTTCAAGGTACTTTTTTTTAATTTCCAAGGTGCCTACCAACCTACCTACTATTTATTTATTTTATTGAGACACCGTGACCATATTTATGTCAGGGGACATTGCAAGGGACACATAATGAAGGATATATCTACATCCTTGATTAATTAAAATTCTATTCACATTTATTCAAGTTCTGATAAGAACTACTTACATACTTAAGACCTTTTATAGACAATTGTAAGACATAGTTTTATCTATATAGGAATTATATTTACGCAGTAAAACACTTACAATGCTACCTACTTGGACGATAGTGTTGCAGTTGCGCTAAAGTATTAATCATACATCACGCCACCTCGTCTGTTACTTAACATATAGATAATTAGATATGTATGTAAGTATATGACCGACTATGTCTAAGTGTAGGTATATAAGTACACGTCTACACTGCTCTGACGAAGCGAACGCTGCACATTCCACGTGCTTATGATAGTGTCTCTTACATACTAAAATTGAAGTGTAGGTATGCTATGCGCATGACTTCGCACTCCTTTTGCTTGCACTATGCCAAAGTTATATACAAATTCATTATATTTTCATGTTGCCAAAATAAGACCAAAATAAATTAATTAGTGCTTATCTGCTTTTGACTGGAGTGTTAAAGATACATTATTAAAAATAGGACAGAGAAAACATGGTATCTCACCTAATATTGACGATCCGCGTGGCTGAGCGATTACCATACCGATCAGCCGCGTAGTGGGTCCCGAGTTTAATTCCCGACCAGACAAATATCTGAATGATATGTTTAGATTTCTATTCAGGTTCTGAGTGTTTAAGTATTCGTGTATGTGTGAGTCCATGGCACCTACGACACAGGAAAATATCCTACTGTGGGGCTGTGAGTGTAGAAAGCGTCTTTATTAATATTACCTATACCTACCATTAAAAGAATTATAAGTAGACTCATTATAGGTAGTTGTAATATGGGGTGCGCGTATCTATTCAACGTCCTTTCATGTTTTGTAAGGTTCTCGTTGTCAAAAAATTCAATGTTTTGAGAATTCTCCACGAAATATTTAAAAGTTTAGCTTAACCTACCATGCCTAGGTACGTCATCTATGTCCTGTCGGTCCCACCTTTACTTAAAAGGCAGCACTGCCATTTGTTGAAATTATTGCATTAAGTAGGTAGGTACTTACAAGAGACAAAAACATGAGATGGAAAAAGATAAATGGATTTACCACAATTAGTAACTACGTAGTACCACCGTACCGTATGTAATTATCACTAGCTTTTACTTGCTACTCTTCTTACCGCGTAGCTTTTCTATTCCTCTCTTCTTTATTCAACGCGATAATATGAATACCCATTTTACGTAGGTAATCTCGCCGAGTTTACGTGTACCCTATACAGATTGCAGAGTGAAGTAGCTAAAAGTAGCTTTTAGCAATCCATGAGACTTCCCCCTAATTAATATAGACAGCTAAACTTAACATTCCATACCTACTTAATACTAATTGCATAAAGTACAGATTAGCTCAACATTAGGTAAGTACATTGCTTTAAAATAGTTGCCTACCGTTTTCCAATCATTAGTTAGCTGTCTTCCCACAAACATTGACCAAAACGAAGTAACTGAACTGAATATCGTGACGAAAGCCTTTCATCAGTGGCGATGGCGATCGTTTTTATTTTCGATGTACTTTCAACGTTGTGTAAATAGGTCGTATAGATTACCTACTGTCTGTTTGTCGCGTTTTCCCTATTTTGCAATTATTTATTTTGGTTGGTAGGTACACACTCGAATACTCGAATCGAATACACTCGAATATAACAAAAACATACATAGATAAAGTATTAAACTATTTAGGGTTATATATGCATTAGTTAACCTAAACTTGTATTATGGACATATATTATGCTTATGCTTATGCTAAATTCTTTAAACATATATATTATGCTTATGCTAAATTCTTTAAACTTTTTTGCTGCGCTGGAGTCGTTTTCACATACTAATTGGTAACTTGTAGAGCGGTGTCTCAGAGGTGTCATTCAAAACGCCGCGGCTGTTACTAATTTGGCGGATGTCGCATCGTTTCCGTTAACAAAATATGCTTACTTTTTCTGCAAATTAGAAACAGATAAGTTATACAGATGTGTCGTTATTTTTTTCTAGTAAATTGCATGATTTCCTCTCATTTTGTAGAAAACAATTCGGTTTTAAAAGTAAACATGCACGGTTGTAGTAATGCGTTATTTAAGAATTTTCCAGTATAATTTCAAAAAATTAATGCTATTTTGTAAAATTTAAAACTTTCTACAAGCTATTTTATATTTTTATGTAGTTATGTCTTATCCGTCAGAGCACACAGAAATGCTAATCAGATTTCAATAAAACTCACTCGAAACACAGAAGGTAGATTAATCAAAAACAGTTTGTATAGTGAAGAAGTGACAAATTTTGTTCTAAAATATTACTCCTATTATCGTAGGTAGGTACATTTTTTCTACATAATGGAAAAGTAAATTAAGGACATACGCAATTACTCCACAAAATTAACAGTGGTACCTACAGCATGCTTACGATATACGTTTGAGCACTTTTTACTTACCCTAGTAAGTAGAAAGTACTTACACGGAATCGATTTAAAATTAAAAAAATCATTATTATACTCATTCTTATAAAATACTATTTTATATAATGTTAAAACACTTGTTTAATACAATCTCAGTATCAATCATCATCATAATACATGAGTGAAAATCCGTGACTAGCGCCGCCATCTAGTGGTATACTTTTGTAACACATTCATTTTTTACCTTAGAACCATTTAGAACCATAGCTTTGAAGTTAATATTTATTTGGTTTCAAATAAACTGTTATTAAATACTAAATATAGATTACAATCACTGGATTGTAATCAGGACACAGAAAATAATATATACCAGAATATCATGTACTTTGTAAAATTATAATTACTTCTCATTTGATTTTCTATGCCTTAACATTCTGAGATACAACAACTTTACTTTTCACTTTCTAATTCTTTCCTACACCAGATTTGAAAAACCATTTAAGAAGGGACATTGATCATTGAAGGTAATTAAATTAATTATGTTTGGTTTTGAGACACGAGTTTTTAATATACACATAACTCTTTAATAGAAATGAAAGACATTTTTTATACATAAGTAACATCATTTATTATAATTTTACATATCAGTAATATTAAAAATTTTGCTTGAAAAATTAAGCAGTTTATGAACAATCATACAACACCCCACACTTCTTCAAACGCTGAGCATAGTTTTGCACAGGTTAGTGCCGCTGACAATGGGTAATTACTTATTGAAATAACATCTTCAGCATAGTCCACTTCTATTTTACCATGGGCCATAGCTCCAACTATTAAAACAATTGGTTCGTCTTTAGGAACCAGGTCCCGACATGTTTTAACCATTTTAGAACTGAAGGACATGGTAATTTTCTTTGCTCCAACTGGCAAATGTGACGTGATTGGGTTCTTAATAACCTTTAACAATTTCATTGGACCATCGGACGCTCGTATTGAAAATTTGTGTAGTAGTTGTACTGTAAAAAAAAACAATTAAAATTTAATTAAATTCATTGACCAAACACATTTATTAAAATTTGCTTTAAATAAAATTAAATTATGAATGGTAAACACAAACCCATTAAGCCAGCAAATCGTTTAAAAGTCCTTGGTATCCTAGTTTGTGGGTTTATTTCTATGAGAACATTCTTCTCAGTGTGTATGTAGACCTGCAGTAGACCAGCTCGGTTGAGGGGAGAATCCATGAGCATGAGCAGTGACTGGTGAGTGATATCTGGTCTGCAGGAGCCCGGGTCGCGGTCATTCTTACGTAGCATGTTAGCATGGTCATCGCAGTTAAGAAGTTCAAAGCTATTCCCATTCTGAAAGTTAAAAAAAATACATGATTTTAGTTGTTTAATCCAATATGGTGAAATATTCATTGAAAATACTTTTCATTCAATGTGTTGGGTCAGGCATAATCATATATTACTTTTCTAAACAATACTAAAAATAACTACACAATCATATTACACGAGGTATGGCAAGGCATGTTCATGGCATGGGCCTGCCGCATATATTCAGACATAAACAGAGTTTCAATTGTTGGCATATTTCATCCACAGATATGTCTAAGCTGTATCTACTAAATACATATTATATAACATGCTACCACAAATTTCTTAGAAAAGTCGCAGTTCTCCACCGATAATAAAATCATAACAGTAGCTCAGGCTTACAGGCTTAGGCAGACATGACTACAAAGCTGAAGCTTACAAGTGAGCAGTGATAGCCTACTGGTTGAAATTTGGACTCTCAATCGAGGGGTCTGAGGTTCAAATCCCGGGCACACACCTCTAACTTATGTGCGTATTAAAAAATGATTATAACTTGCTATATGGTGAAGGAAAACATTGTGAGGAAACCTGCACATCTGAGAGTTCCTAAAAAAAAGTTCTCAAAGGTGTGTGAAGTCTAGCAATACGCACTTGGCCAGCGCGGTGGACTAAGGCCTAAATCCCTCTCACTATGAGGGGAGACCCGTGCCAAGCAGTGGGACAATAATGGGTTGGTGATGATGACTACAAAGCTTATTTCAATAAGCTACGTTTAATCATACTGTATTAAAGCAAAGAAATTAATCTTTTGTTTACAACTCACCTTTACTGTTTCTAATTGCGCTTTTTCTAGTATAACTATAAGACGCTTTTCCTGTTTCTTAATATGTGATGTAACTAGATGCCGTGGTATCGGGTCATACTCAAATTCATCATTTTTGGCCTCCAATTTTCGTTTCTTACCCATAATGTAATTTATAACCTAAAACTATTTAGTTCCTTGCTCGCTTGAAGCAATTACATAAAGTCACGATGGATATATGTATATATGTTTTGAAATACTATAGGAATGACTTACAAGATATTATTTCAAACAAAATGTTTAAACAACAGCACGTGGTTTAACATAAATATTATGAACTTAAGAAACGTTGCTGAAAAAGTCAATTTGTCAAAATTTTAATGACACATTTGTCAAAAGATTCATCTGAGTCGATGTTTATGGTCATATGTTTTATAGCTTAAGTGTTCACATTATTCGTCCATGTGTGTACGTATTCGCCATTACAATTACAAGACATGTTATGAAGGTAGTTAGAAACTATACCTATCAACAAATAATACAGATACAGTAGAAATATCATAAGAGCCGAAATTTATGGGAATTGCTCTAGCCAAATATACACAAAGAAATCAATTATCGTATTCTTACCTCCAATAATATTGTGGTACACGTAATTGCAATTCTCATTTTTATTATCGTCGATCATGACTAATCACATATTTTTTTCTATGAGGATAACTGAAAAACAAGTGAAAGTTGGATATGCACAAAGAAATTAAGCCGTGTGGAAAGCTCCTAAAAGTTTACCGTCCATTGAAGTTTGCCTAAAAGAAAAGAATCGAAGTTTGTAAAATGAGGATAGTAAAAAATACAATAATATTGTTTATGATGCACTGATCAGTGATCTGTCAGTATGACTTTTTGTCATAATAAAAATCAATTCTCAGTGCGATAAATATTATTATAAAAATTGTAATTCAAGTTATCCTGTCATTGTGAAATAAGGAGCAAACATTTAATTTGAATATATTTTAAATCTATTCCTAGAATCGTTTTTTCTCTTTCACCAATGGCTAACGACAGAGAAGTACTGCGTGAAATATGGGA
This sequence comes from Urbanus proteus proteus, assembly GCA_018251915.1. Taxonomy (NCBI): domain Eukaryota; kingdom Metazoa; phylum Arthropoda; class Insecta; order Lepidoptera; family Hesperiidae; genus Urbanus; species Urbanus proteus. Next base: position 30,490 of record DWPV01000023.1, read on the forward strand.
CGGCAAAATACCAATCTGTTTCCAACTTGATCAGGAGGAGATAATGGAAATCCAACAACCAGATCCTTTTTACGTTATGGTGCCTAGGCTTAGTTACTTTCCTCTCGTGACTGACAAGGTTAATGCCACTTATTCGCTTGAATATGTTCATTTTAAAGATACAAGTACTGAATATGTAAAAAACCGATAAAACGTTTAGTTTCATATATAAAATATATGGCTATCTAGTAAGATCTGTTACATCTTATGTAAATAATATTTTTAAATATAATAATACTTAGCGTTTATATTTTTTTCAGATGAAAAGACATTTCTTGCGATTTATATCTCAAGAGAATGCAGATAACGAGATGTGGCTAGATTACAATGGACAACCACTGAAGTGGCACTGCCCTATAGGTTTCCTCTATGACCTGTACTGTGGTAATGACCCCCAGTTGCCCTGGACCCTAACAGTACACTTCACAAAATTCCCTGAAGATGTCCTGCTCCACTGTCCTAATAAGTAAGTTTATTAATATTCATGTTTAAGTCTTCATTTAAATAGATTTCCATTAAATATTCGTCCACATTGTATATAAAAATAGGCACATAAGTAATCTAAATTTATTCTTGAATTTTCTCATAAATCAGGTGATGGCTTCTCCTAATTCATTCTACTTGCTATAATTCTTCATGTTTTTTTATATATTTAAGGGATGTTGTCGAAGCACACTACATGTCAACCGTAAAAGAGGCTGATGTACTGAAACACAGGGGACAAGTTATGTCCACCATGCAAAAGAAAGACCACAACCAATTATGGTTGGGATTGCAAAATGGTACAGTATGAGAATTTATTGTAACTTAAAATCTATACGTTTATACAAATAAATAAAACTGAAATGTCTGTTTGTGATTTCAAAATAACAATTTTTTATTTAATGCATAAGAAAGTATACACAATACCTACAACAAAATACAATTTAAAAAAATATCTGGCTGAGGTAATCATCTAAACCAGCGGTCGGCAACCTTTTGGGAGGCAAGGGCCACGAGGAGACAAAATCAACTAAAGACGGGCCACACTTGTGATATTAACCTTAGAAGTCCAATATACATACGGTCATATCGTTCGTTCATACATTTATTTTGATACTTATAACTTGTTTAGAAAACATTCACGGGCCGCAAGTAAGACGTCGGCGGGCCGCATGCGGCCCGCAGGCCGCGGGTTGCCGACCGCTGATCTAAACAATTTGACGGGGCTTTAACTGGAAGATAGCTTTATAAGATAATTTTTGAAAAATGTGTGCATGCGCATGGACGTGCCCTCAAGGGAAAGCCCAATATCACTTATGTTTAAATGAGGACTTCTTTTTACTTCTTTAGGGTTAAACCGCAGGGACCAGCTGTTTGAAATAAGAATCAACATTAACAATCACTTTATTAACAATCTACTTATTTTACAATGTTAATGGTTTAATTAATGTTGAACAGCTTCACATGCCAATCTTATATTCATGCTAATCGCTACTTCACAAGTAGTATTAAGATAAGGTGCGACAATACATAGTATTTCAGTTATATTGTGTTAAGTGATCACTAGCACCTTTAATGTAGAAAATAGAAAGTTCTAACACCTGTATCACTAAATACTATAAATTAAGTCTTGATGTTCGTATTTCTTAGCACTACATAAATATTTTACAATATTCCTTTCAGATAAATTTGATCAGTTCTGGGCAATAAACAGGAGATTAATGGAGTCACATGGAGACAGTGAGGGTTTTAAACACATTCCAATCAGAATATACTCAGATGATGGCAATTGCAGCCAGCGTCTAGTCAGCCCTAAGAACAGTGACGGCAGTCGCAAGATTCTCCAACAACTTATATCAGATCTTTATCCAGATAAGCTTGAAGGTATACATTTGAAAAATATTTTTAGATAAAGATCTCCTAAACTAGATAAAATGAGGACTAACTGTAAAGACAATTATTTGTATAATTTTAAAATAGGTAGACTAAATGTGTAAAAATGTATAAGGTATAAAATGTTTCTTTTTATGTTTCAGTCAAATTAAAAACCCATGGGATTGTGATACCTCCCGATACACCACTGCAATGGCTCTCTGAGCATATGAGTTATCCAGACAATTTTTTGCATTTATGTGTATGTTAGAAGATTTATTAAAAAAATGTGATAACATTATGTAAGTTTTACATTATAATCAATATGCAGAATATTGTTTGAGCATTTAGTTAAAAAAAGCTTTATATGTATACTATTTATATAAAACACAATAAAATTTGAAACATAAAGAGATTTTTATTGTATCACAAATGTATTTTTTTAAACATGCTATTAGTTCATTTATTACAATAGTTAATGAGGGTAACAATTGGTAAAATGCAACAGAAACATTCCTAAAATCATTGTAGGTGGGTTACATGATTTGCCAACTTAAATATTATGGAAACGTGAATTATAAACAGTAACAAATTGACGTGATTACAATTATGATTATGACCATGTCATTTATGGCACTAAACTTAAAAGCTGTCATTAATAATTGCCATTTTGATAAACCACTTTCTATGATATAGATCACAAAATGTTCCGTTTTAAAAGTATGTTTCCACTTTAAATACTTTTTAGGATTTTATTTAAAAAATGACAGTAAAAAATGGTATTGTACCTTTTTTAATACATTCATGAGAACTCGAGTTACTGTTAAGACAATATCCCTTAACAAAATAGTTCAGGTACATTATAAATTAAAAAGTTCATAAGTCCTCTAGTGTGCTTTGAGCTTATTAATAAATTATCACAACATAACTTAAACTAAGAGATTGTGATTATTTTACAACTCAGTTTTTGCCTTATACTTCTGTATAACATAAGGAATGTGTTTTGTAAATCTTTTACAGCCATTGTTTGCAAAAATTGGTTGATCTTCTGTGGGGCCGTAAGTTATGACTGACATTGCATCTCTGAAATTTAAAATTTAAGTTATGTTTAGTTTAGTTTCTTTTCATTGCATATGAAAAAAGTTATTGACAAATAAGAGAGACTGGTAATTATTACAAGATATAAACATTATACATACTCCATCATCTGCTCTGAGGGATGGTATACACCATGAGCACGAAACTCTGCCAATGCACACATTTCAACATGGTGTTGCTCTAGTGGCAAAAATGGTATGTAGTGGTCAATCAGATGTTGTGCAATTGTAGAAGATTTCTCAAAACCACCTGAAAATAAAGATAGAATAATTATTAATCTTTACTAAACATACAAATTGCTACATGAATTACATATATTGTTCCTGTAATTTGGTTTATAGAATTGATAAAATTTTATGAAATTTAGCTATGATAACACCAGCAGCTAAACCAGTAATACCTGTATAGTATGAGGTTCTTCTAATAATTGGTTCAAAGTTATGAAACTCAACATCATCTCGTGTCACACCTTGGCTGTACAGTTCTAAAAGGTTTGTTGATATCTCTTGTCCTCCAATATTTGATATGAAGATGAAGATACTATCCCTGTAATTTTGATCAAAAAGATAATTTGATTGTATTTTTATATAAGTCCTGTGTTTACATGTTAACTTTGAAAACAATTATTGCGTAGATCAGCAGTTGGCAACCCCGACATCTTATTTTCAGCCTGTGAATGTTTTGTAAATAAGTTATAAATATCAAAATAAATTTATGAAAGAATGATATGACCCTCTGTATATTGGGCTTCTAAGGTTAATATCACAAGTGTCGCCTCGGTTATACTGTTACCATCCTGCTTTTAAGAACTAATAGGAACAACTCTTACCTATAGTCAACACCATCAACAGCATGGTGGTGGTCAAGCATGGGCTTTATAGCATCTAATATTGATGGGCACATTTCATGTATCTCATCAAATATTATCATAGATGTTGGACACTTCTTCACTATTCCATTGACCGTTTCAATTAATTCTTTCTAGAAAAAAAGTTAAATCATTTAAGAAACATTTGAACATAAATCTCTACCAGACTGCTTCAATGCAAATTGGTTAAGTATAAATATTAGTGAGCAAATTATTTAGGTGGGCTAAAACAATACTGATGATATTGTATTCATCATAATGTTTTTAACCTCGCAAAAATACCCTGTCCTGCCTGAGGTCTACCAAAAACCTAGAAGTCTAGATGCATTGCTATCCCTGAGGACTAAATTAAAACACCTAGGAGTATATTTCCCTCATGACACTTCCTGCTGTTTATAAGGTGAAAAAGTTGGTTTTTATGTTTGTATGGTATAGGTCAAGTAAGATACTTTTCTCTGTTCTCTTCAGAATCCTTAGGCCTACGTACACTATATAGTCACATATAATTTACTTCTAAATCATATACTTACTTTAGTTTTGTGTATATCTGTGCAATCGAAGTCCTTCTTGCCCATGAATACTTTCACATACTTGCTTTGCATACCGTTCTTATAGAGAGCATCAGCAATCATTGTAGTTGCATAGTTTTTGCCAACCCCTGACCAACCATGTAAACTTATCACAAGAGCTTTTCTATTTTTCTTTGATTCACTATAAAGAGCTTCTTTATGAGCACTGAGTATATTGATCAATTCATTGACTAAGGGCTGTCCAAACATCTTTTGTGCAAAAGATTGTTTTAGTCCTAAAACAAAAAAGGATGGTTACAGCCATATTATAGCCAAAGATGAACAATTTTAAACTGTGATGATGACAATCTTAAACAATTATTTTAAAAGTTAAGTTTGAGCAAAAGAAGTCTTACTTTGTAAATCATATGGCACATATCTCTCATTGCAACATTCCATGTATCGGCATACAGTGTTTGATTTAAGGCTGTCCCATCCAAACCATCCGCCGGCTAAAGCTGCTGTCCCTAGCAGGGACACTGTGATAATTTCACAAGAAACGAAATTAACACTAAGTAAGGCTAACAGAAGAATAATACTGTAATTAAGTTTTGAAATCTTCATAATTAATTACACAGCTCTTCCAGACAGAATCTGTAAAATTATTTTAGTTGCTAGTAGGATAGTGTTAAAAATATACGATTTAATTATACTTTTGAATATGTTCGTATTCAATTCAAACAAAGTAAGTTAAACGAAAAATTGCACATTCGACGACAAGTAATTCCAATCCTACATATGCAATAGACGTCAAAGTCATTGTCAAATTGTCAATAAATAAGTGTCAACTCAACATGATTCTACGCTCCAGTTATAGCCCTAGTCGTTTTTTATTGTCCCGATTTGACTGCTAAGCTATACATGCTCGCAAACATGTAGCGCAATCGGGTAATTGTTTGAATTTAGACAATTTAACTAGATTTGAGAATCAATTTGTAATATGTAAAGCTTGTAAAGGTAACGCCGATTCGAGTCGAATTCACCAAATTATAAATATACAAATTATACGAATACACAAGCACCGAAATCCAGATCATAAATCTAAATTCGTCATTCAGATATCAGGGCGGGAATCGAACCCGGGACCCACTACGTTAGATCTCTGCGCTACGCGGGATGTCATATAAATATGTTTATATCAAAAGTGAATCATATTTTTTGTGTCTTTCGGTCTATATTTCTGTTTTGGCAAATTTCCGAAACGGTTTGACTCATAAAGATGGGACTTTACAAGATTTTTTATAGGATTCCGTTTAAAATACAACTCGTACAACGTACAACGGAATGTGCGTCTTTCCTCTCATTCCATTTTATCTTTTCTGTGCATTCCATTGTTGCCGTCACGATCTCGCACACTTGTGACAGTTAATTCTTTTACGGTATTTACTGCTATCTTCGCTTTTTACTTGCCGAAATCGAAAGTGGTTTTATTAACTAGAAGTGGCCGAAACTGAAATTAAATTTTTGGTCGGCCGGAAACTATAATCTAGTCAAAATTATCACGTCTGGATCAACCTTTAACAATGTTGGGCTGAAAGGCAAGAAGCTAAGATCATAAAAAATATAAGTGTCAAGTCAAATTTGCCGCGAAACCGAATTAGAAATTCCGCGAAAATAATATCAACAAAGAAAAGAAACAAATATTTTTACAAATAAAAGTTTCAAGTTATGCAGGATGTAGTTTCTATGAAGTTTAACGTAAGTAACTATATAATTTACAAAAAGATGTTTTAAGAAGTATAAAAATGGTCATTCGCTATGTGTTAATAACACTCTTTTCATCTTCACAGGAGTAGGTAACATGTCGACAACAAAATTCAGAGTTGAATCAGGGATACAAATGCTTGCAAGATTAACAAAAAAACCAGATATAGAGAATTTTTACCCAAATTTATTTAAATCGGGACCAAAACATGGACACATAATTGAACTTTTTAGTGAAGATAATTTATCTTGCGTTTTGTGTGACATTATTTGTGAATCGTTGATGCCACGGAAATTAGGTGGCAAAGAAGCTGGTGTCATTATTTTTAACACAGATGGAAAACTAAATTTTGATATTCTGATAAAGGTTATGAGAGTAAAACTCTTAGCCCAATTAAGTGATTTATCGTTAATTGACAGTCATCTTCAAAGTGCACTAACTAATCTATATATTTTTGAAATATATAGTGCAACACAGCTACATGCCACCATACACACTCTAGAAAGCATTTTAATAAACTATTCAAATATTTCTTTAGTGGTGTTTGATACTTTGACAGCATTTTATTGGTCCGAACAAAATTTTAAAATAACTAAAATGGATATTTATATAAAAACATTGCTGAGAATAATCCAAAATATTGTAAAGGATTATAAAGTGATCATTATATATACAAGACCACAATATTTTAGTTCCAGTAAAGAACAAATAGAAAACTTAGAGGCTTGTAGTGACCATCCAACTATTGAACAGGTAAACTACAGGGTACAACTAGTGTTCACAGATAATGGCCCACACTATGCTATTGTCCGATCTTTTAATGAATGTTATAAAAGTTCTTTTAAATTGTTGGACGATAATATTGTGTGGATTCAGTAACCATATTTTTATAAAATAGTTCTTAATTACTATTGAAACAACTTGATTTTGTTAAAAATTTATTGTATTCAAAAGTGCTATAGGAGTAAAAACATTTGTCTTACATTATTTTTTACTTAATTATATTATTGTGTATTTGCTGCATTGATGTATAATTCTACTTTCTAAGCATTTCTATTCTATTAAATGCAAAATGTGGCATTAAAGCTAGAATGTATATTATCATGTAAATATAAATAAAATCTGAACAACATTTGTGCTTATTTACTTTATCACATATTTAAACTATTTAAACCAGTAGCTTGTTTGTGTAAGCATCATTAAAAAAATCACTTGACTGATTTTAATAAAACACATGCAAAGGTTGATGTTATTATAATAAAAGGTTGATGTTATTTTCTCTCTTAAGAATCAATAGAGATGGTAATTATATCAATATAATAAAATAAACCGCTTCACAACCAAACAAATACATTAATATTAAGAAGACATGTTTTTCATTTAGCTCTTGTACAACATAAGAGGAAAATATTTGATATGACAGAAATATAATAACATTAATAAAAATTACTAGTATACATGTTATTACAATGGTTCTTATTCTGAAAAATTTAGAATATTGTAAATAAAAGTTGACTCCACAAGATGGCTCGAAATCCAGGCGTCGAACTTGTGAATCTGAAAAGGCGATGATCGCCAAATGTTGGCACCGACACTATTTCCCAGATCCACATGTTGGACGCATGACATTTGGGCCATTATGTGTAGCCGGCCTAAGTCTATTCAACAATATGTCGGTAGTTGTGTTTCAAATGAATTATATATTTTGTTCATATTAAGTTTTTTAGGTTTGCATCTATATTTTCACTTATAAACATAACATGTCAAAGATTATAGAATATTATTATTATTCCTATCATGATCTTTGATAAGAAAAGATAAATAGTCCAGCGAATGCTAACCAAGTGCACATCTATAAACTGCATTGCAAAAGTTTCCCTATATTATATTTCTTCATCATTAAAGTGAGTGATAATAAAATAATACACACCAGACCTCAGGTGACACCAGAAGTTCTTATTACTATTTATTGGCTATCTCTGCGTGCATATCCTATTGCTATTACATTACATTATAAATAAATATTTCATCTTGATGTGGGCAATTTCAATATTGAAACTTGAGTAAGTAATCAATATTTCAATAACATTTTAATACTTTATTGTGAATTATGGCACTGGCAGCTCACTTTCTACAGCCTATACCTACTAAGTTATGCCATTTAAAATGCATAATCCATCCACATTTTATCTTCGTCTATCAGATATGGATTAAAGAGTAACAGCTACCTTACCATCACAAAATCTAGTTCACTGTGCTTTCATTGATCTACACTACAAAAAATCATTTGATAATCCAATTTATACTTTTTAATTCATTTCTCATATTACTTTTTTGCCGTCATATCTATTCAATCCTAACTTAAATCTTCGAGTGAATAAAGCATTAAAACACATCAAGCCCTAAATTTTGTCACATCAATCAGTCTATCTGTAATTTTTCAAACTTATGAAAACATCTCTGATGTTTAGTTTGGAATAAGATTAATAATATCACATAGTATTATTATTATACCTATAAATATTATGTAAGATACTGAAATAGTTTTTATGACTGAATTACTTCACTTATAATTCTATTATTAAATGAAATAAGAAATTTTGTGCAAAGTCTAATACTGGAAGAGATCAAAGTTAAGTAGCTATGAGATTCGATAGAGTTATTAAATACTAATAAAAAATTATAACATTAACATATCACATCATTATATAAATAACATACATGAAGGCAGTAAAGACATGACTAAAATAATTGAGATTTTCCCATTTGCTCATGATGTGATAATATGAGTATCCAGACTCTTGTAGGGTGAAGGATGCTTCAAACATAACTCCCAAATAAGCTAGATGTACAACAGTTATTATAGAGAAAATACTGTTCAAGAATACAGCGAGAACACTATTCTTCTTAAATTTATGCTCGCACTGCTTGCCACAGGGGTTTGCTAGGCAACATACCTCTAGAGCACATGCTACTTTGTACCGCAAATTATATTCCACATAAGAAAATGTTCCAATACTTAATAGGACAGCAGATAATTGGAAATTAAACCCATGCAGTAGGGATGATACTAGATATGTAGTGAGGATAGCTGTAAACTTACCATATGGTTGACATGATTTAAACACATATGTTTTTAGCCATTGGTGCATTGGTATATTCCAGTAGATCACAACTTGAACCAGAGATCTAGGTAATTCAATATTAAATGGCTTTGTGATCTCAAGTTCCGAATGGCAATCGTTAGTTAGCCCAAAGCCAGCGCAAACCATAGAAACAATTGACATACTTGATACAAAATAATGTGACATTCTAAATGCCTGTGCATCCCGGAATGCCTCTAACCATCTCGTAACATCTTCGATATACCAGGGTACAATGCAGTTTGATAAAAGCAAAAACACCATGGACACTATAAGGTTTGTTACAATTATCGATACCCATCTACGTTTTGACAAAAACCTAACATTTAGATAATGGTTATAGGAATGATATGAAATCCAAGGTCCTAATATAGAATTGGCAGGACAGAGAACATAGCCAAAAAATTCCATTGGATTTAATATGTCACTGAACAAATTCCTATCCATCTCAATAGCAACTGAAATTACTTTCATTGCTGTAATCATCTGAATTCCGCGTATGTTTTGCCACATTTTAGGATTAACAAAGAAAATTTCACAAAGTAATAAAAATAATATAGCAAACACTGACACAATGAGACCTCGAAAACGACTTTCATATAAACACGTGAATATTAGTAGTAACACGTATGAAATCAATGTAAGTACTATAATCCAAGATATAGCAAGTCCAATGTTAAAATATAGAAGAAATGTACCTATGATAATACACAAGCAATGCCGAACATTTTGAGGCAGTGTAATGCATTGTATTATGAAGCGAAGGCAAAGATTGGCGATGATTAAATCCTTGGCGAAGCGGAGTCCGTCGTATATAGTTGGTTCGCCGCATAGTGTGATATAGGTCCATGTACTTTCAGTATATTCCTCTTCTTCATCCATTTTATATTGGTAAACTTACTGCTATGTAATATACTGTTTAATGTGGTGCAAGAGATCGTTTGAAACTTCGAATTATATTACCGAGTGCACTTGATTTACTCTTCTTTTACATTAATGGTTTTATTTATTCGTACTTTTCTTAGACAAATAAGTGACCTCATTTTTCTGTAAGTGCGCATATGACTTGAAGTATGTAGAATCTTATAAAATGCGGTTCATTCTAATTTTCATTGAAAGAAAATCGAAACGAAAATATTCGCATTCTTTGAGGATAGGATACAGATAAAGTGACAGTTCCATGACATTGACGTAAATGATCTTTTTTTAAATTTTATTTTACGGCTATGGATTCAAGTTCTTTATAGACAAATTTTATTATGCCGCGTCCCCACGCGTGGAACTTACCGTAACAGGTATATATTATATAATCGTCAAAAAATGACAATACCTAGAAATATCACCCGTATTACGTATCATTACGTGTTTATTACATTTAGTAAAACTTTCCTCGTTTGTTTGGGCCCATACATCTACATGCAGCGCTCCTAGCGGAACGTTTAGGAACTAAAATTTTAGTATGGAAAAACGGACGTGAACGAAAACCGAAATCGTATAAAAAAACCGTAACAAATATTATTATCATACTTTATTTTATCTGATAAAATATATTATTTTAGTCAAAATCTTTCTTTTGATAATCTGTGATCAGAATGAAGCCAAAAATTATAGAATATAGATTTTTAATTTTGAAGTGTTTGTTTGTAGTCTGTGGAACGGAGTCATCGGTAGAAGGAAATTCGAGATCTTAAAAGGCGTTTTTGATGTTAAAATTAATTTGATTCGTGTGAGAAACATTACAATCCATGGATTTTTGTCAAAACCATAAAATTTTTTAACAGTGAAACATATAAACATTTGTTGTGAATGTATGTTAGACAAAACGTAGACTCGTAAAACACTAGTGATTATAGTGACAATTTACTGACGCGGATGCGTTCCGCCATATATTGGTCGTAACAGTTTCGAAGCAATATTTTGTGTTGTATTCTTTGATATGCTTTTTTAAAACGGAATAAAGATGGCTAGTCCGTCACCTCAAAGCAGCCCGATGCCACCACCGCAGGCGCCGAGTCCTATGGGACCGCCGACACAAAGCCCGGCGCCTCCACAGTCTCCTCACAGTCCTTACAGTCAACAACACGTAAACGGACCTCCGCCAAGCCATCCTCCTGCTCCAGGACAACCTCCTATGCCGAACCACATGCCGCCAGCCGGGCCTCCGCACTCTATCGCATCTAACAGTAATGGGCCACCCGGAGTGCCGCAGCAGCACCCTGGTATGCCACCGAGTGGTCACCAGATGTCCCCGCATATGGTAGGACCACATATAGCTGGGCCACCGGGACACCCAATGAATGCTGGAGGGCCTCACCCGGCAGGTCCTAATGGACATTCTAACATGCCAGGGACATCCCAACACCCAAATATGCCGGGGCAAGGACCTCCTCATGGATATATGCAACACCAAATTGGTCACATGCCTCCAGGACAGGTGAGATAATCTTTGTTATGTACCTTATATCACACTATGTTATATTAATATCTATTACTTTTTAAAGCATCATTAAATGTTACTGTTGTTTATGACTTAACAAATCTCCATCATTCCTAAGATAAATGATTAAACATTTGTCTTCCAGATAATTTACTCATAAAATTTAATATTTATGTTATTGATTACTAAAAATAAATTTTGATGTTTGTAATCTAATCTGGCGCCTGCCAATGCGGCACTAATTACACTTTGTTTTGCATCGTGCATTTTTGACATACAATTGATTAAATCTTGGTTCTACAGCTTGAAAAACCGTATGTATTAGTTACTGAGTAATGGGTTCACCAACAAGTACCGAGTAACAAAACATTACGAATTAATTTTGTTACTCGCGTCTTTCGTATGAAGTTTGGTACATTTGTATAGTTTGTGCAGATTCAGTCTACAGTTTACTTGTAGTTCTAGTTCTAAAATACTATCCTTTACTTATGAAATCAAAATTTAGATAAAATAAAGAGAAGTTATGCATCTTAGTAGCATCTGGGTAATATGTAAGTAGCATGTAGGTGACACAAAAGTATGTTTTCTATGAATACAAACAATGTGATGTGATATCGTGCTGTATCCGTACACAATATGACTAGAGGTATTCCTCTATGCTGAGTTATGACTTATGAGGTAATTGGTATCAAAAGTAACAAGCAACAATATGATAAAATAGTTACGGGTTCTAAATTTTATAGTAATAAAACACAAGCTTTCTTTCATTACTTTTACACCTCTAGTTCATACTAAATTCAAGGAATGAAAATTATAATCATCAAAATTAATGCAAAACTATTTTTCACTGCAGTGTTATATAAAGACCCATATATATCTCTAGATATAGTTAGGGTTATGTTTAAGAGCAAGTCTAATTGGTTGCTCAGCGGCAATATATGACTCTCCTGTGGAAGAAAGCTGTCATGCTTCATGTACAGTGTTAAAACAATTGGTATATTCAGATTCTTTTTTACCCAGTCAGCCATGTTGCCAGAAAAATTATCTGTAAAAATAAAATATTTTATAACGGTAAAAATTTTTTGTAAGGCAGAATATGCAATTTAAGTACGGACACAGGGCCGAGCCGCCCATATAGTCCTCAGGGGTAGCAACACATATTTGGCCAGTCTCAGGTTGCTCAAAATTTAAATCTTATTTGACTATGATTACATTTGTCTAAGTGTGGTAGCGGCCTAATATGCGTAGCCTAGGTAGGTAGCGTAGGTAGACTTCGTGATTGTGTCGCCAATTTAACGGTTTCCTAGACAAAAACTATTATAGGCGTTATTATTATATATAACAGAAAAATAATTGATTATAACCATTTGTTTAAAAACTTACAGAAATAACTGTCTGTGGTTCCAACAGGGTATGTTGAATTGTACTGCTTATTTATTATACTGCTAACATGTTTCATGATCTCCAGCTGTAAGATAATATATAGGTAACATCACTTTATTGAATTTTGTCATGATATTAAAAGTCAAAATGTTGTTAGGCAGTTTGTATGCAGTCCTTTGGATTTACTCCATAGAGGTTAGTTAGCCTACTGGAGCAGACTACATACTTTGCTAGAAGGCAAAACTCAAACAATCAAGAGGATAATGTCTTACCACAACATAATGATTATTAGATTTCTCACTACGGACTGAATAGGGTAAAGCTATAAGTTTTCCAAAACCTCTCAGGTTAACAAATGCTAATAAATTGAGAGCAATTTTATTAAGAATATATGAGAGAGCTCGTGTTTCTTCTTCTGATAAAGGTCTATATCCAATGTAGATGGAATTACATATAACATTCATTGAATCTGTGAATTGAAAATGTTTATGTATTGTTAATATACTATAGTTTCACATAATATATGGATTTACTCATAAATTGATCAGCCTATAATTATCTATTTTGCCAAGCAATGCATTTTATTCAAATTTAATGGATGCATGTCAAATAATGTATTGGTATACAGATGTAAAAAAAAAATTTAAAGGTACAAAATATGGCAAAATGTTATTCTAATTTCACTTATGTGATCACTTATGTGAAAACATATTTTTAGAAATGATTCCAGAGATTAAACAATATTTAAGAAAATTTCATAATTTAAGAAATTTAAAGAGATTAGATCTTACTGCATTAAATTGTGTACTCATTAAGTGTAATTTGAACTAGAACACAGGAGGAAAAGCTGCTGGTATAAGATTTAAATAAGTATAATAATATAATTGGATATTAAGTTTACTGAAATGATTTACCATTTATTATTAAAATCCACATTTATAAGTTATGAAGTCACGAATGGATTCATTGTTTTTATTTGTACTTAACTTACTTTTACCAGAATTAAGAAACCAATTTCTGTCAATATTTACTCCCACTGCAGCATTGTTTTCTGAACACAGTTTTGATGGTTGAAATTCTTTTCTATTTTTGGCCCAAAATCGGTCCTAAGCACAGTTGAAATGTATGCAATACAACTGTATTACACATATTATTTGGGGTAATGTTAATGCTGGGGCATATGATTATAATTATAAGAAAATTATATATTATAGATATTTTTATTAAAAAATGTATTCAAGGTGTAGTAGTGATGTACCTTCATGAAAGCTTGACTCCTATGCGGTGTTTATTCCTCCAAAGGAATATTTACTAAGATAAGATATTTAAGATTCAGTAGAAATAAGGAATCTTGCACATTACCCTTAACAATGTAATATGTATGTGATATAATAACATAGAAATCAAAATGAACTAAAAATATTATTTATATATAGTATTACCTCCTGTTTGCTATACACGAAACCATCAGGATTAAAAATCGGCATAAAGTAAAATTCGTAATATTGTAATAATGAATCGGGGCTACTTGCAGTGTCTAAAATTTGGTTGATATAGTTTAACAATAATGCTGATGATAGCCAATCTCTGCCTTCTTCTCCTGCAACTATGAATATAGCCATTTTGTTTGTATCCACGGCAGTTGATATTTTCAATACAAATACATCCCTTTGTTCATATGTTTTTGTTATAACTATAGTCTTTAAAGCAGAATTGACATTAATTTTTTTCTCCACCCACATTAAAATACGATCCCAATCAAGAAATTGTTTCGAGACATCTTCGTCTATTGTATCTGTTCTTTGGCTATTTTGCGGCAATCTGGAAATAAATGATCTGTGACTATGTACCTATCTACTACCATGAAGTACTATAAACATCTATAGTTTCAAAACATTTTAGATTTAAAATAGAAAACTCTGGTGCTAAAGTAAGGTACCTACCTATTGTTGCAAACCTCAGCAAGTTAAATCTATACTAACATGACATTGCTGGCGAAAATTGTATACTGTATTTGATATTTTTGAAGTTGAAGTTCAAAATCTTTTATGCAGCAACTGTTTACGACGACCTCCATTAACGTTGACGCTTCGTTAGTAACTCCATTTAAAAAAATCACATTCCGATCTGACTCGTGGATATTATGAAGTATATGTCGCTCGCGAATGTTGAAAGCTGTAACCTTATAAAATGTATAACTTGGGACTGCCAGAATACAATCTATGCAAATGATGCAAATAATTAGATACACATCCATTTTTTATTAAAACAAATCTATATGGCTATGCCTACAGTATTGTATCAATTTTATCAGATGTAAGTGAATAGTAGTATATATTTACATCTGTAACGTATAGATCTCGCCAACAAGTTAGAGCAATAGAATAAAATATGGGCGTCGGACCCAAAATGTATTGATACAGGGACCATAAAACAATCTAATCAATGTTTTTTACTTATATTAAAATTTTATGCCGCGAGATATTTTATTGCATCTAAAATTATTTACACACAAATGACATTTCAGGGTCCAATGAACATGGGTGGTGGGCCGCCACCTCCCGGAAATGGTCCACAAGGACCACCTGGTCCGTCTGGCGTACCTATTCCTCACGGCGGACCTCCCCCACACGGTGTGCATCCGCAGGGAATGCCTCCTATGCCTCCACATCATGGCATGATGCCTGGTCAAGCAGGTTACTCGCATACACCACCGGCCACAGGTGGAGCGCCCACTCCTCCTGGTCCTCAAGCAGCTGGACAGCCACCATCTGGAGCTCCACCTCAGCAGCCACCTGCAGCGCAGACTCCACCTCACGGCCAAGGTCCCCCACCGCCGACGTCCTCGGCCAATGGCGCACCTTCCTCATCGCCAATGCAAAGCGCAGCATCCGGCCCTGACAACCTGAATGCATTACAGCGTGCTATAGATTCCATGGAGGAAAAAGGTCTACAAGAAGACCCCAGATATTCCCAATTGCTTGCTATCCGAGCTCGTACAAACCCTCAAGATCCTAGCAAAGGCCTATTCAGTAATACGCAGTTGAGTCAGTTGAAGTAAGTAAACATTCTACTAAAAATAGAAAAGTACATAACTTTAATTATGCAAACACTGATGAAAAATCTGTTCCAATTTATAATTAACTGTGTTTTTGTTCTGTAGAGCTCAAATTGCCGCATATCGAAATTTAGCGCGCAATCAGCCGATTACGCAGCAAATCGCCATGATGGCAGCCGGCAAGCGTACCGGAGACACTCCTCCGGAATGCCCGACCCCACCGGCACAGCCGCCCTCGCCGTACAGCCAGGGCCAGCCGCCGCCCACACAAGGGGCCGGTGCCGCTGGCGGCAAGGGGGCTGCAGGCGCAGACCCGGCGCGGGGCGGCGGAGGAGCACCTCCTACACCTTTACCCATGACAGGCCAAATGGCACCACCCACTCAGCCGACTCCACCTTTAGTGAACCCGGTAAATAGTAAAAAATATAACTAGGTGTGGCCTTATTATTCAACTCCAATATTTTAGCGTGCAAAACATTTCTCAATTTTGTATACGCCTCTGCGTCTCTCCATAACGCTTAACTTTTACGAATACAGTGATCGTGCATTCATGTATTATCAAGACATATTATAAAAATGTGCCTATATTCATACGTTTTCTAACATTTTTCTTTAACCAAAATAGGGCGTAAAGTATTATTATGTATTGCAGCCCATGGGAGGCGGTGCACCGCTGCGGGGCCCGGCGCCGCTGCGCGCGCCCGCGCCCGCCGCGCCGCCCGGCCAGCCGGCGCAGCAGCAGGTGCCTAAATACTTTATATATATTTATTCTTTATTGACCTAACAAAGACATGGTACAAAGGCGAACTTTATGCTAAAAAGCATTTTGTCCCACTCAACCTTAACGATGTGCAGAAAACAAAAATTTCAAACATAACATTAGTTTTGAAATATAAACTATGTATAAGGAAAAGCGAAAAAATCTCAAAACAGTTATTGGGTCTATTTTGATTGGTTTATTGATTTTCTTTCTTCTACAGCCTGGAATGCCGACGCCTGGAGCGAAACAGAATCGTATAACAAGTATACCAAAACCAGTAGGAATTGATCCACTGCAGATCCTGAATGAAAGAGAAAACAGGTAAACTTTGTAATGTGATTTGTTATTATCATTTTTTCAAAGAAACATGTGATATGCGCTTTTGGACGTGAAAGTAACAAAAATATTTAAACATACGTACATTTGCAGGATTGCTGCGCGCATTGCCCATCGCATAGAAATGCTGTCCAATCTACCAGTGAACATTTCCGACGACCTTCGCCTACAAGCGCAGATTGAATTACGCGCCCTTCGAGTTCTCAATTTCCAAAAACAGTTGCGTGCTGAGGTAAGCTTGTTAGGTCAAAGAATTATCATCGACTTCTTGTTTATGTCTAACTAGAATAGTGGCAGTTTTAGTGTTTAGTTCTATTTGTATCCTATGATTTTAGGTAAGAGCTATGTACTGAAATTTGCTACATAGAAATACATACTTAAAATATCAAGGACGAAAAAAGTAGATGACGATCAAAATATATCTCCATATAACATATTTTTTTTGTAGATACTTGGTCAAGTCCGTAAAGACACTACACTGGAAACAGCAGTGAATATCAAGGCGTACAAACGTACGAAACGACAAGGGCTGCGCGAGGCTCGTGCCACTGAGAAATTGGAGAAGCAGCAGAAACTGGAAGCAGAGAGGAAACGGAGGCAAAAGCATCAAGAGTTCCTGCAAACTGTACTGCAGCATGGTGAGACGGCGTTAATTTTATTTGACCTAAAGAATTATTCTAATTTGACATTTGTTAACTGCAATGACAACATTTACAAAAAAATCTGTACAGTTTGTTAAACAGTGGGAGTTCATCTCAGTTCACCTTGAAGCGCTTCAAAATTTATGATTTATATGAAGTGATTTTTAAATTAAAATATTTTCAGCCAAGGACTTCAAGGAATACCACCGCAACAACGTGGCGAAGCTGTCGCGCATGAACAAGGCTATCATGAATTACCACGCGAACGCAGAGCGCGAGCAGAAAAAGGAACAAGAACGCATCGAGAAGGAGCGTATGCGCCGGTAAGTTTGGCCGATTAATTTTATATGGGAGCCTCTCATAGATTATTCTATCTTCCTAGATCGAGATGACAGCGGCTTTCGTATAACTTGCAATCAATTCAAGTAGAATTCAAGTCAGATTCTAGCTTATGTTTGACCATAAAAGAGAAATCCCTAAGGAAACCGTCTTTACTCTTTTTAGTTAGTATTTTTAGTCGTGTTGATAAAATAAAATCAATCATAATCAATTGACTATTCCTAGTTGTAAGCAGTAAGAATTTTGCTATTTTTTATATCATCCCCAGCTTGATGGCGGAGGACGAGGAGGGCTACAGGAAGCTTATCGATCAGAAGAAAGACAAACGGCTGGCGTTCCTGCTGTCGCAGACGGACGAGTACATCGCCAGCCTCACGGAGATGGTGAAGCAGCACAAGCAGGAGCAGCGCAAGAAGCAGCAGGAAGAGGAGCGCAGGAAGCGGGTAAAGAGCAAGGCATTGTATCTCAGAAGGGACAAACAAATAATCAATCTTTACTTTGTTATTTAATAGTACTAGCCAGTTATAAGCTAAGATTACCATTTTTGACTCTATTCAAGAATAAAATTAGAGATGTGGAATGGAGGTTTGAATATCAAAATGGGCACTGACCTTTGATAATTCCAGTTGGGTGCTTAAGATTTCAAGGGAGTTGAATACAAAATGCTGCCCATAATCTATCTTACTAATATAAAGCTGAAAGTTTATGAGGATGGATGAATGTATGTTTGTTACTCTATAACTTAAGAATGGCTGAATGGATCTGGATGAAATTTGGTGCAGACATAGACTGCAGTCTGGAATAACATATAGGCTACTTTTTACCCCGAGAAAAATGTGCGGTTCCCGTGGGATACATTTGTTTCGTTTTATTGCCGTGTCAATCTCAGACATGTTTATTGATTTACTAGTTTGTAATAAATATACAACTTCTAAACGTCGTAATTTGTAAGTTCAACCAAGTAACCAAGTCCTCTGGCATAATCGTCTCAATACTGTGTGCAAAATGGACTGTAGAATAAAAGTGTGTATCTAAATACGTTAATTAAATAACAAAGAGCACCACAACAATAACAGTCCACTAAATATGGAGGCATTAAAGTGACTTTATAATTTATTTGCTATTTTTATTTAAATATTTATTCTAGAAATCAAGAAAGAAGAAGCTTTTGGAAGGCGGCGAGATCGATGCGCTGGATGACAGTTCGCAGACCTCTGACTCAAGAGTCAGCGTCATAGATCCCAAGACTGGAGAAGTATGTACTGATTAATTGTTTATAGACTGTTGTTTCGAATCGTATCAAAAAATTACTGACTGCAAATCTGATGGTAATTTTTTTATCAGATACTAAGAGGAGAAGATGCTCCGTTGTGGTCCCAGCTCAAAGATTGGATGGAGGCACATCCTGGGTGGGAGTTGCTATCGGATTCTGAAGATTCTGGCGACGATAGCCAAGATGATGGTACGTAATACTCTACTGTTGTTCAGTTATTGTCTGTATAGTTATATTCCCCCTTCACTCGGTTATCATTATTTATGTTTCCTGCTGTATTCTGTGATTTTATATGACATCGTCTAAGCGGGCGCAAGCTCATTAATCAAATAGTTTGGTACGTACTTTGCACGTCAATTAATAAATTGGCGCACTTTTCGTGTATCGTCTTCGCGGTTTTTCACGTAGTGCAACATCTGCTCTGACCCTCTAGTGTTGTGTTTACTTCGTTCATTCAAAATAAAATCATGGGACTTTATTATAATCAGAGAGGCGCGAGAGACGGGGACACAGGGACGAGAAGAGTGACCGCGAGAAGACCGACGAAGAGAAGGCGCGCGACATGATTAAGAAGGCAAAGGTAGAAGACGACGAGTACAAGACCGAAGAGCAGACCTACTACAGGTACTACGTTTTTACTATCCCACTGTTTTATTATTCTAGGTGCATTGTTGTAGTTGTCTTATTCGACTATAAAGGGTTGTAAGATATAAGAACTGGACTTAAACCAAAGTAGAAAACCGTCGCAGTAAATTTAAGTTCTTTAAAAAAAGAAACTCTGTTTTTTTATCTTGTAACTGAATAGATTATGGTTCAGTTAAGCAAGTGGCCTTACTTTTTTAATTACAACTTCGCTGTTTGGTTGATACTTACTAATTATTTCCAGCATTGCTCACACAGTCCACGAGTCTGTTACAGAACAAGCCAGCATTCTGGTGAATGGAAAATTAAAGGAGTATCAAATCAAGGTTCGCATTTTTACTTTTTGATCATAATATGGCTACGTTTGACATGCTTTCTGATTCATGTTGCATTTTCCATACTGTTTTTTTTTTAAATTACAAAATAAAAAATATTTATTTTTATTAGGGTTTGGAATGGCTGGTGTCACTGTTCAACAACAACCTGAATGGTATCCTAGCAGACGAGATGGGTCTCGGCAAGACCATCCAGACCATTGCATTGGTTACCTACCTCATGGAGAAGAAGAAAGTCAATGGGCCATTCCTTATCATTGTGCCACTCAGGTAATATTTCATATGTATCTTTATTGAAACCTCTGCACATTCATTATTCACGAAATCACAACCTCAACGACATACCTCTCTACACTTTAGGCAGATAATGCATTTTTTCTAACATAATAATGCTTTTTACACTTAGACTCGCAGTCGTCCCTATGTGTATGTTGCACCCAAAATGACAGGATCCGAAACACCATTGATTAGTGCACCTCTTTATCTATATATTTATTTGCAGCACACTGTCGAATTGGGTGCTCGAGTTCGAGAAGTGGGCGCCGACGGTGCAGGTGGTGTCGTACAAGGGCTCCCCGCAGTCGCGCCGCCTCGTGCAGACGCAGATGCGCTCCACCAAGTTCAACGTGCTGCTCACTACGTACGAGTACGTCATCAAGGACAAGGGCGTGCTCGCTAAGGTACTGCATCCCATACCCTCTATTATATTCCTCCCATACTTTTGAATATTCGAATGTTGATTATTAATTAGAATATATCGTTTTCAATCGCTAATCTTGGGATAATTGTAATGCAGGATACTGTTTGTATCACATTAACACATGTTAAATAATGAACCTTCACAAAGAGATATAAGGTGGGTACTTTCTAAGCGTATACACAGTAGTTGTAATATTATGTATAAGTGTGTTAATTTGTAATTTTGACTCACAACTGCGATAGGTTGTGGTACTACAAATCTTTATGTTTTACAAAGATATATTGAAAAAACTTACTTAGATTCGACTGCAGGTATTAGTTTTTTGGTCACCGAGTCCAAATTATTAATTAGAACATCTGGAAAACTTGGTTATTATTGATGTGTACTAAAATTGACGTATTATGTAGGTGCCATGGAAGTACATGATAATCGACGAGGGCCACCGCATGAAGAACCACCACTGCAAGCTGACGCAGGTGCTGAACACGCACTACATCGCGCCGCACCGGCTGCTGCTGACGGGCACGCCGCTGCAGAACAAGCTGCCGGAGCTGTGGGCGCTGCTCAACTTCTTACTGCCATCCATATTCAAGAGCTGCTCCACATTCGAGCAGTGGTTCAACGCGCCCTTCGCTACTACCGGCGAGAAGGTACGTGCGAGCGTCTCTTATGTTTATTCTATTATCCTATAGGGATGTAAACTCATTGTATAGATGCTGTGTATTGTATTGTCAGTAGATTAAGGTAGATCGGCTCCGTTGTGATTATACTAATGACTATTATAGCTTAACAATACAGTACAAAAATTATCAGTGGCTTTTGTGATATTAACTTTGATGTAGTTATAAAATAATCTGGAATTATATTTAAACTATGGGTGACGCTAATAACATATACTCTGTGCTTCTCTATACAAATACTTTTAAAATAATGTAAATAAGTTTCTGAATTAAAGTACAATCAAGAATTGCTGACTCTTGACTACAAATCTTCCTCTTATTCATGAAAATCACTGAAGTCTACATTCCAAACTAAACTTGGTAGGTTGAACTGAACGAGGAAGAAACAATTTTGATTATTCGCCGTCTGCACAAAGTGTTGCGTCCGTTCTTACTGCGGCGGCTGAAGAAGGAGGTGGAGAGCCAGTTGCCCGACAAGGTGGAATACATTATCAAGTGCGACATGAGCGGCCTGCAGCGTGTGCTCTACAAGTGAGTACAATGGGAATGGTACTTTCGGGTGCTAAAAATGTAGTACACAATACTATACTTCATATTTTAAATACTAAAATCGTCTGTTTCATGTATGTGCTATAGATACACAGGCAAATATTATAACAATAGTTATAAACATCCTAAATTAAAGACTGAGTGTCATCATTAGAGGCGAATGATAGCTTGATATGTTTTTTTGAAAATGACTATAATTACAAGAAAATTAAGATAACAGTTTCATGTACCACTTTATTTGGTTATTACTCTTTTTTTTCTTTTGATGTATAGCTATCTAAGAGTTACTGACATTTTTGTTTCTAGACACATGCAGTCTAAGGGCGTACTGCTAACCGACGGATCGGAGAAGGGCAACAAGGGCAAGGGCGGCGCCAAAGCTCTCATGAACACTATCGTCCAGCTGCGCAAGCTGTGTAACCATCCCTTCATGTTCCCGCATATCGAGGAAAAGTTCTGTGACCATATCGGTACTGGCGGAGGGGTTGTTAGTGGGTGAGTAAATGTACCTGTTATACTATTATAAGTGTTTTCAGATCTTTATATTTTGGAGGCTACATGTATGTATCAAATACGCGATAATACTAATTTAAAATTATACCAGATAATTAGATGCTCTTTGAACATAAATCACATTAACTTATCCGTATGTCTGAGGCGTAGTACTTTTAATATTAGATTTAATTAAATTAGATCAGAGAAGAGGAAACTCTCCCAATTTAGAGTGAATTTATCCTTATGATCACTTAAGTCAATCTTTAGTTTTTGTGCATATTTTATGTTTTGTAAAGGTATAGATCTGTATTATCCAATAATTCAGATAACTCTGCTTGTAGTAGTATTACTATAAATACAAATTCTTTTCAGCCCTGATCTATACCGAGTGTCCGGCAAATTCGAATTGCTGGACCGTATCCTGCCAAAGCTGAAGCAGACCGGGCACAGGGTGCTGGTGTTCTGTCAGATGACCCAGTGCATGACCATCATTGAGGACTATCTCTCCTGGAGAGCTTTCCAATATTTGAGGTTAATATCTAATACAATATTTTTGCATTTTTTTATATTCATGCTAGAGCTACACTAAATATTGTTTAACGTCTACATATTACTCAATCATTTTTACTACTTTTTTTACTAAAACTCGAATACAACGCAACAATATTAATAAAGAAAAACGTTATGGAAATTTATGATCAATTTTCCAATAGAAACATTTGCCATGAACAAGAAAATTACATGTTTACATAATTATATTTTTCGTTATTTTTCATAGAATATCCAAAATGAATTAACACTATTACCTACACCTTGAACAGTCCTAGAATGGTGGGGCAGTCGTCACATAAATTGTGTTATAGCTTATCTGTAGTTGTGTTATGGTGATTGTGTTTCAGACTGGACGGTATGACGAAGGCGGAGGACCGTGGCGAGCTGCTGAAGAAGTTCAACGACGTGGGCTCGGACTACTTCATCTTCCTGCTGTCGACGCGCGCGGGCGGGCTCGGCCTCAACCTGCAGAGCGCCGACACCGTCATCATCTTCGACTCCGACTGGAATCCGCACCAGGTGACTACTGCTAACACTACCACGACTACTTAGTTATTGAAGCTATTCATCTTGACTGGTCCTATGTATATTTTGGCGTTTGTGATGATTGATGATGATTTTTTTTTTGTTATATCAGAATAATATAGAATTTTTAAGGTCCGAATAATTTCGATATAATGTATATTTGCTATAATGGAGTAGTCTCTAAAAATAAATAATTCAGTATAATTTTTTCATCCTTGATTCTACTTAAGTAAAGTATATATTGTCCCCTGATTTTATTTATGTGCTTAATAAATGTTAATATTTTAAAGGATTTACAAGCGCAAGATCGTGCTCACCGTATTGGTCAACGTAACGAGGTGCGAGTGTTAAGGTTGATGACTGTCAACTCGGTTGAAGAGAGGATCTTGGCTGCAGCCAGGTATAGTTTTAATTTACGTTTTGAAATTACGTCATCATCATCATTTTTTTCCGTAAATTGTATGATTAAAATAATATTTTTCTCAGGTACAAGTTGAACATGGATGAAAAAGTTATCCAAGCTGGTATGTTTGACCAAAAGTCTACAGGATCTGAGCGACAGCAATTTTTGCAGAGCATTTTGCATCAAGATGGAGATGATGAAGAGGTAAGTTCTTATGTTATAAGCATTATGAAGACAGTGTTTTACATACAGATTTATATTTATTTATTGAGATCTTTCATATTCATATTAGAACATATATTTGTATCAAATTCATTACTCTTTAGGAGGAGAATGAATTACCAGACGACGACTTGATAAATGAGATGATAGCGCGCTCGGAGGAGGAGCTGGAGATCTTCAAGCAGATTGACTTGGAGCGTAAGAAAGTTGAGACACAGTCGAGGCTGATTGACGAATCCGAGCTCCCAGACTGGCTCGTCAAAGACGACGATGAAGTTATTTGCAGCAAGGTACATTTCCCTGATTCTGATCTAGAATAAATCTACATATTTCTTAACTAACTGATCGCCGGTTTTACCCGCGTTGAAAAAGTAAAAAGGAATACATATCTAAACATAGATAAATCGAATGTAAAAATAGATAAAAAGGCCAGTCAAAATCGGTCCAGCCGTTTAGAAGATTACCTCAGCCAACCAGATAGACAGACAATTTTTTTAAATTGCATTTTCGTTATAAGTATCGCTTATAACTACTTTCATATGCGTTGAGAAAAAAACGTTATTTTGAAATCTTTTTATTTAATTAATTATTTAATATTTTTAATTATTTTGAAAACACTTCAATTTTGTTTATAGATGACAAATTTTTACAATAAATATTTTGTGGAGGACTCATTGAATCTCTTGTAACTGTAAGGTTATTTTGTGGCAATTTATAAAATAATCTGTCTTGGTTGATATGGATAAAATAAAAACCATGAACATATATTTATTTTAATATACCGTGGGTCTAGGCGCGTAATGGAGTATGTTTGTACTTCTGATAATCATAACACTTTTGACTAGAAAAATAAACTACAATACAATTTAAATACAGGGACAAAGCTGGAATTACTTGGACGAAGACGAAACTCTCGGGCGTGGGTCGCGACAGCGCAAGGAAGTGGACTACCGGGACTCGCTCACCGAGAAGGAGTGGCTGAAGGCCATCGACGAGGAGTTCGACGAAGACGAAGAAGAAGAGGATGACGACGACGAGGTACTCGACAAGAGGCGGAAGAAGGGACGTAAACGACGGTAAGTCATTATTGTTGAGAACTGATTAACTATTCAGTACAGTGAAGGTAAAAAATAGAAAATATCAGGTATTTGTAATCCAGTGATCTCGAGTTTTCCACTTCCATTACCTTCTTCTTCCACAAGATTGAAAAATCTTATTATCATGACTGTTTATCAATTAGTTTAAATAAATTGATAAGTATGTACATGCGATAAGTCTGAAAAACCTTTTACAACATTGTATTTTTACTACCTAATATTAATTTCAGTCGCAACCAAGAAGATTCAGATGAGGATGAAATGCCGAGTTCCTCCAAAAAGAAGAGTAAAACTGAAATTAACCTATTAAAGAAACGGCTGAAAAATATAATGAAGAAAGTGATTGACTACACTGATGAGTAAGTTTTTCTTAGTTAACAGGACGTTTGTTTACTAACACAGAAAATGCTCCATAGTGAACTTTATCAATTTTGATGCAGGGGTGGCAGAGTTCTGTCGGAACCGTTCATGAAGTTACCGTCGCGTCGGGAACTTCCAGACTACTATGACGTCATCAAGAAACCACTTGATATCAAGAAAATTATGAATAGAATTGAAGATGGAAAGGTGATATTATTTATTCTTAATAAAAAAAACATCCTTATCTAAATAAAAGTAATTATAGTAATATAGTATAGTATAAGTATAAAAGAAAGTTATTGGATGTACGAAATATTATATAATGTTATCTTGAAATTCAAAATCATTACTAAACTATTTTATTCCTAGGTACATTCTGGTTTGTTGATCAAAACTTTATGAAGTTAATATAAATTCCCTTTAATCTCCAACAGTACAACGATATATCAGACCTAGAGAGAGATTTCTTCACGCTGTGCGCGAACGCTCAAACTTACAACGAAGAAGCATCCCTGATATATGAAGATTCCGTACGATTGCGCAACGTGTTTATAGAGTTTCGACGCCGGTATGACAGCGGGCAAAATTCGGATGATTCGGATGATAATGACAAAGGTATTTTCTGATTTATTATCATTCCTTATTTTATTTATTATATTTAAAGACTTACAAAGTTTGAACATATACAGCAGTCTTTTTTGGAATCGGGTTCTTTAAGGCGGTTTGGTGTAGGACTTGAATGGAAGGAAAAAATAACATAAAAAAACTCTACATTTATCTCTGGATGTAGTGGTTTTTGAACCACAATTTTGTAAATAAAGGAAATCTGTAAAAGTGGTTGATGACGGCCCAGTCAGCCTTAAGGTTTTACATTTCAATGCCATACTGCGAGTTGAGTTGGAATTGACTCAGCGTTGAGTAAATGTAATGTGCCAAGACCTTTAAACGCTTCTCACAACACCACACCCAATGGATTTTAATGCAGTGTTCACTCGGTTTTAAGAATGTTTGTCAAGAAACATTTTATGCATATAATTTATGTTAATGTATTTAAAAAAAATTGCCTAAAGATTATTATAATGTTATCTTTGCAGATGAGGATGATTCAGATGGGGAATCGAATCGTTCTGTGAAAATGAAGATTAAACTGAAAAGTAAAAGTAAGAGCACACCCACAAGGAAACGCAAGCAGCGCAAGTATATTACTGATGATGAAGACTATGAGGAAGATTAAATTATATTCCTGTGTACTCTCATAGATTTCTTTTTATTAGAACTTGAGTTTATTTATTATTATAGCAATGTCTTTGACAGACTATTAAAGAATAAGACACATTAACTATATAGGTGAATTAGAGATAAGACAATTTGGTGAACGTTTTTAAAATGATTTGCAAATTGCATCATTGATTTTTTTTAGATATACATTAAATGCATTGAACTTTTAAATCAGTCTCAATATCTACATGTAATTATAATTTTATTCTTTAAAAAAACATTTATATTACCATCAGATTGATTTAAGCGATTCTACTTTTGCAGGTAATATTGTTAATTTTTATTATGTATACCAATAACATTATATCTAGTTGACTGTATAATTTTTCTCTTTAATGATGATCTTTCTCAAATATTTTTATAATTAAGTCTGATATAAAATTAAATATGCTTTGAATACTAATTGTAATTATGATATGACATGTAAAACTTAATTTCAAGTAACATATTGAGACCAACAGAAGAAGAATGCAATGTGAAACAAAAAGTGAATCAATTTGTTTTATTCAAATTCTTGCCACCATAAATGCATCTACATACAATTTTATACCACCTACCTTTGATCATTGTCAACCCGTTGATGTCCTACTGCTGGGCAGGTCTGTCAGAGGGAGAGGGGTGTTGTGTTGACCATAGTCCATTGAGCTGGCCAAGTGCGAATTTACATGATGATCCTATTTACATACAATTTAAAAGTCATTTTTGGTATTTTTTTTTATATTTAGCTGTTAAAGCAAGTAAAGATACTTCTTTTTTGTTGGTCTCAGTTTTTATATTGATACTTTGTCGTTTAGATTTAGCTATGACTAGGTATCTGATAATAAAACATTTTTTTGAGAAAAAATCAATACTTTATTTTCTTACTATGCTCTTACACTTTGTTTTATACTTTTCTTGTTTCTGTTCAGTTCTTTAAACTTATAATCGCCCCATTTGTAATTGAGACCATGCACAGTACGCATGTGTTTGTTGAGGCTTGTGCTATGTGTGAATCTCTGTGCACAGGTGGGGCAAGTAAATGGTTTCTCCCGCGTGTGCACACGGTGGTGAAGTCGTAAACCACTGCTTGTGTAGAACGTCAGCTCACATAATCCACATTTGAATGCTTTATCACCAGTGTGCCTGAAAATGATAATCATAATTATGATAATATGATCATAATATTAATATTTATATAACAGTTCTAATTATATAATAGTATGAACCCTGGGCCTAAAAGATCCAAACTATCTAAACAGAAAAAATTGGGAAAATACCACAAGAGTTCTATCTAAAGACTATAACAGATGTGTTGCTACTTCTAAGAACTAAGATTATATATATTGTGAGCGAGAAACCACGCCTCGTTGAACCACCTGTCACTACCACCACTTATAAGACAAAGAATAATTCTTATACAATACACTAAGTACAAATAAAAAAAATATTTCATTTGCAATTAAATATACGCCAATTGGAAATATCTCCATTTACAAAGAAAGACAAATTTTTCCTGATCATTACTCGGGTTACAGCAATTTCAGAGCTTTGTGTATGCATGTGTTTTATTTTTATGTTATATTTACCTCTTGAGATGAATAATCAAATTTTTCTTAGTGTGGGTCTTGTAACCACACAGATGACATTCTATTTTCTTAACCTTGATGTGTTTTTTCTTATGATTTAGTAACTCTGAACATGTCACAAATGTATCACCACAGTCTTCACAGTTATAGTTCCTTATATTATAGTGGCGATGCATATGATCTCGTAGAGACTGTGTGGACTTCAGATTCTTATGACAAACATCACAAGTATATTTGCCAGTTTCATGCACATTAAGGTGTTTCTTCAGAGTGAATGCATGTTTGAATTGTTTGCCACAAGTTGCACAAGTATAGTATGTTACATCGCTATGGATTTTACGATGGGCTGCAAGACTTGAATACTGAGTAAAGTTTTTACCACATTCACACTTGTATGGACGGTCACCATTATGTCGCGTCATATGGTTTACCAAAGTTTGACTGTGTGGAGTGCAGTATGAACATTTTGTGCAATGGTAACGTCTATTAACACCAAATCCTGTTACCTTGCCCAGATGTTTTCTTTTTTGGTGCATTGACATGTTATGTTTTAATAGAGAAACCTTCGACTTCAAATTTTTATTACATATCATACACTTATAGCTTTCGTTATTAATTTCTACTTCATAATTTTCGACTGAAAAAGAAATATCTGTGTCTGTAAAACTTTAAAAAATACAGATCAGCATGGAAAATTGGTAATTTAAGAAATATGAAAAACTTACTTGGTGTGTTATCATTTGAGACATTTATGGGGTCCTCGATCATGTCTACAGAGTATTCTTCTAACTTTGGATCACCTGAGGGTGAGCTGATTTGTTCTCTAAATATACTTGATTTTGTTTCCTTGCAAAGACTTGTAAATCTTTCTTCATATGTTAAACATTTGATCCGAAAGTTATATGAAATATCCAAATCTTTAACACAATTATTGCAGATTGCGGATGGTAAATTTTCTTCAAAGTACAGTGAAATTTGAAAGCATGTGTATATTTTATCTAAAATGCCCTTTGAGATTTCTTCCTCAGAAAATAAATTGGTAGCATTTTCAACTGTTTCAAGACATATTCTACACATTTGAATTTCACCTGCACCTAGAATTATTATTATTCTCATCATACCAAGTAAAATATATGTTTTATTCCATTATAGTCTTTATACATACCACAAGTAATTTCATTTTGCTGGTCAATATTAGGTGGAGAGGTTTCATCCTCATTTATATGGGATGTTGGACTGATTGACTGGTCCTTTGTAGCCTTAGATTCCATTGAAACTTTAACTGTACATATTTCTTTTTGGTTAAGTAGACCTAGTATAAAAACAATTTAGATATAATTTAGATACTATTTGCCAACTAAAGTTTTAGAGAATCTACTTCAAACAAAAATTTAAGCTGACCCCTTTGGGAAGGCTTATGGTAGAAAAATTGTTTTTTTTTTAAATCACTATTTATCTATCTTTGTCACTCCTGGACACCAATGGCTTTTACAAAGTTAACTTTTTTGTTAACAAAGTATTTTGCTATAATGATGATTTAGTACAAAATATTACCAAGAACCCAACTAGGGGTCTAAGTTGATTTTTGTCATTTTGAATCAACTATAGTTTTTTGTTAAATATAGTACACAAACAATTATAATACAAGTTAAATTTATTCAGAAAACAAATTTAACACAAGTGCAAAGCAAAGCAGCCCAACCAGTCAAGAATGCTATTATTAATTGATTGGGTATTAATACTGAATTAATAATATAATTAACTGAACTGTACTATAAATACAATTCTCACATATACACCTGCAGAATAAATGTTTTGAATTAGAACATTGAGCAGCAATGAGTTTTTCTCTTCCTATAATAGTTCTCTTTAATGTGTAATCCTAATTATTATAAATGCGAAAGTCCGTTTATTTGTTTGTTTGTTTGTTTGTTTGTAAGGCCT